>NC_069416.1:7599414-7630447 GCF_026875155.1 Cherax quadricarinatus
GGAGAGGGTGAAGTCAGTGTTTATTCATGGGCTTCAGGAGAGCAAGGGAAGATCACACACTGAAAGGCAGCAGGCAGAAAGAAAGAAGATTGAGAACATCACAGAAATAGGTGAAGAGGACATGTCCGAGATTGTAAATTTTCACAGAATAGGGGGGTATTTGAAGGGGAGAAAATGATTGATCAAGCTGATTTTCAGGACAGAAACAGTGCAGAACAGGATCCTCCAAGAGCAAGCGTGGTTGAAGGGTGTTCCTAGACCGAGACAGAACACAAACAGAATGACAAGAGCTGAGGGAGAGGACACAAAAGCAAAAGGAGCTAGGAGGAGAGACAAGGCACGGAATCAGCAGAGGACAGCCGGAGCAGGGCAGAGCAACAAGAGCAAGAGCGCACACAGAATCATCCCCAGAACCCCACAGCCAGTTATGCTGTCCCAACATACATACAACACTTAGTTATAGAATCTCACAGTACATTGCCAGGTCCTCCACCCTCACAGACCCCTGAAAACACAGTAGTATTGGAGTGGAAACTGAAGGTATGGCACACCAACGCTAATGGAAAGAATAAGTGTGAGGAGTGGCACGAGAGAGTCAGAGGCATCACCAGACATTATAGCTCTCACAGAAACCAAGCTCACAGGTATGATAACAGATGCCATCTTTCCAACAGGATATCAGATCCTGAGGAAAGACAGAGGGAACAAAGGAGATGGAGGAGTGACGCTGCTAATCAAAAATCGATGGGATTTTGATGAGCTGGAGAGAGGAGACAGTGGAGAATTAAGGGATTACATAGTAGGAACACTTCAATCTGGAGGTTCCCAGGTGGCAATTGCAGTGATGTATAACCCACCATTGAACAGCACAGGTAAGAAGGGAGGCCCAATGGCAATATGAGAATGGCATAGCAGCGAAAACCAAATCAGATGTGGCTGTACAACAGCCACATCAAGAGTAAAACAACAGTCAAGGACTGTGTAATCAGGCCAAGGAAGGAAGGAGGAGAGATCACAAGAAATGACTGAGAAGGTTTGTAGATGAATGGTTCAGAGAACCGACATGTTGATAAATTAGACACGTGCAACACTTGGGTATCTTTATTGAGGAAACGTTTCGCCACACACTGGCTTCATCAGTCCATACGTAGGAGAAACTTGAAGAACAGGAGGAGTATGAGGTAATCAGTCCCTCAACCTTGAGTCGATGTGTTCAGTCCATTAATCTTGAATAGAATACGGCATATGAGCGGAGAAGCAGCTTATAAACCGTATGGCAGGAGAGGTGCAGCAGTCATAGGTGGTGTCACATTTGTTCAATGTGGAAGTAGGTCGTGCCCAAGAATTAGGCAGGCGAAGAATTCCTAAGTATTAAGATCCCAAGAAGTTGCAGTGTCTGACAGGTTTGTAGATGAATGGTTCAGAGAACCGACATGTTGATAAATTAGACACATGCGCAAATCTTGGGTATCGTTATTGAGGAAACGTTTCGCCACACAGTGGCTTCATCAGTCCATATGTAGGAGAAACTTGAAGAACAGGAGGAGATTGAGGTAATCAGTCCCTCAACCTTGAGTCGATGTGTTCAGTCCATCAATCTTGAATAGAATACGGCATATGAGTGGAGAAGCAGCTTACAAACCGTATGGCAGGAGAGGTGCAGCAGTCATAGGTGGTGTCACATTTGTTCATTGTGGTGGAGAATGGTGGAACACCTTGAAAGGAATGAGCTTATAAACAACAGCCAGCATGGTTTCAGGGACAGGAAATCCTGTGTCACAAACCTGCTGGAGTTCTATGACAGGGTGACAGTAATAAGACAAGAGAGAGAGAGAGAGTGGGTAGATTGCATTTTCTTAAACTATAAGAAGGCGTTTGACACAGTTCCACACGAGATTAGTCAAAAAACTGGAGGACCAGGCAGGGATAACAGGGAAGGCACTACAAAGGATCAGGGAATACCTGTCAGGAAGACAGCAGTGAGTCATGGTAAGGGGGCGAGGTGTCAAAGTGGGCGCCTGTGTCAAGTGGGGTTCCACAAGGGCCAGTCCCAGTACTGGTGCTGTTTCTGGTACAGTGACCCCCAGTTAACGACATTAATCCGTTCCAGAAAGCTTGTCTTAACTGATTCTGTCGTTATCAGAATTAACATTCCCCACAAAAAATAATGGAAATTCAGTTAATCTGTTCCAGACACCTTAAAGTATTAAACAAAACAATTTTTTTCATGAAATACACATTTCCATATACAGAAAACAGTGAGACATGCAGAATAAACAATCCTGAAATGACACTTATATTTATTGAAGACTTATTGATGAGTGATGAGATGGGAGGAGGGGAGAGGATGGAGGTGTGTTATTGTTTGGAAGGGAAATCCCCTTCCATAAGGACTTTAGGTACTAAGTCGTTTTCTGTGGTTACCTCCCTTCTTTGTTTTTTAATGCCACTAGGATCAGCTTGAGAGTCACTGGACCCCTGTCCCACCAAAAATCTGTCCAGAGAGCTTTGTCTCTGGCATGTCATAAGATTTTCCTAAAATGGGACACAACATTGTCATTGTAAAAGTCACCAGCATGGCTTGCAACAGCTATGCCAGGGTGGTGCTCATCCATAAATGCACACACCTTTGTCCACACTGTACAAATGTCCTTAATCATTGAAGAAGTCGACTTCTTCCATCTCTCTTCCCCCTCCTCTGAAGGAAATTCCTGAGCTGTGGTCTGTTGCTGTTGCACCTCAAGCTCTTGCAGGTTTGTAGTGGTTAGCTCTTCATCGTCGTCCTCCACCAACTATTCCACATCCTCGTCACCAACCTCCAACCCAATGGGCTTCCCCAATGCCACAGTAGATTCCACAACTGGCATAGGCTCCTTGGGGTTAGCCCCAAACCCTTCAAAATCCTTCTCTTGTACACTTTGTGGCCACAATTTTCTCTAAGCAGAGTTCAAAGTCCTGCAAGTCACTCCCAAGCCTTACCTATAAGGTTCATGCAACTGAGGATACTGGTGAACTTTCCAGAACTCCGTTAGGGTGAATTCAGTGTCCGAGGTCACTTAAAAGCAATTTGGAAACTGCTTTGGTGTACAGTTTTTTTGAAATTTGAAATGACCTGCTGGTCCATGGGCTGGAGGAGAGGAGTGGTGTTAGGAGGCAAAAACTTGACTTTTGTGAAACTAAACTCCCCCACAATTTGCTCTTCCAAGTTTGGAGGATGAGCAGGGGCATTGTCTAATACCAGGAGGCACTTGAGTTCCAATTTATTTTTCAGGAGGTATTTTTTCACACTGGGGCCAAACACCTCATAGAACCAATCGAGGAAAATGCCCCTAGTGACCTATGCCTTACTGTTTGCCCTCCACATCACACACAATTTAGGCTTTCTGACACTGTTTTCTTGAACACTCTGGGAGTTTCAGAGTGATACACGAGTAAAGGCTTCACTTTGCAATCACCAGTAGCATTAATACTACAAAACATGAGAGTTAGCCTGTCTTTCATAGGCTTGTGTCTTGGGAGTGCATTTTCCTCCTGAGTAATGTAGGTCCTGTTTGGCATTTTCTTCCAAAACAGGCCTGTTTCATCACAATTGAACACTTGTTGGGGTTTGAATTGTTCAGCCTCTATGTGCCCTTTAAAGTCCTGCACATATATTTCAGCCACTTTTTTGTCAGAACTGGCAACCTCACCATGCCTTACCACACTGTGTATGCCACTACAAATCTTAAATCTCTCAAACCAAGCTTTGCTGTCCTTAAATTCAGCAATATGAGCACTAGTTCCAGGCATTTTGTTAATTAGATCATCATGGAACTGCCTTGCCTTTTCACATATAATTGACTGTGAAACACTATCTCCTGATGATTGTTTTTCGTTGATCCACACTAACTACAGTCTCTCCATGTCTTTGAGTATTTGCGATCTCTGTTTTGTAAGCACATTTGCACATTTCGCAACAACAGCTTCCTTGATTGCCTTTTTGTTGGCCAAGATAGTAACAATGGTTGTATGGAGTTTGTTATACAACCTGGCCAGCTCGGAGACATGCACTCCACTTTCATATTTTGCAATCTCTTTCTTGATTTCAGTAGTATTTCTCACCCTCTTTACCACAGGGCTGACACTAGAAGCTTTCTTTGGGTTCATGGTGGCTTATTTAGCAGTTACAAAGCTCTAAAAACAATGGAATAATACAAAATGTATTGCATGTACATGTGGAATCATCCTCACTGGCTTGTAAACAATGGCACACTGGCTGTACATGGAGTTGCAGGGCCGCTCACTGCGCGCTGACACGTTTGGGGCGAATGACTTGAACCAAGTTCTTTGTCGTTAACTGAGCCAATATTTTGATGCAAAATGTGTCATTATCTGATTTTTACATTATCCGATGACGTTAACTGAGTGTCCACTGTATTTGTAAATGACATGATGGAAGGAATGGTTGTTCAGTATATTTATAGATAGGGTTGTGGGAGAAGTGAATGCTCAGGTGTTGGCAGGAGGTGTGGGGTTAAAAGATAAAGAAATCTAACACAAAGCGGGAGTTTTCATAGTTGCTTTTTGCTGATGACACTGTGGTTTTTGGAGATTCTGAAAAGAACTAGTAGAGGTTGGTGGACGAGTTTGGTAGGCTGTGTGAAAAGAAAATTAAAGTGGACATTAGGAAGTGTAAGGTGATAAGGATAACAAAAAAAATTAGATAATGAAAGATATCTGATTGGAGCGAGAGAGTATGGAGGAAGTGAATGTACAGTGGACCCTCGTTTTTTGTAATTAATCTGTTCCAGAGAGCATGACTATTATCGAAATTGATGATTTGCGAATCCATTTTCCCCATCAGAAATAATTTAAATCCAATTAATTTGTTCAGACACCCAGAAGTATCAACAGTTTTGTTTTTACCTTAAAGATAGATTTATATGCACAAAAGAATGTACATTCAACATGACAGTTACCTTTATTGAAGGCTGTTGTTGGTGACTGGAAGAAGGGAGGAGGAGAGAGGGAAGAGAGGTTATTGTTTGGAAGGGGAATCCTCCTGCATAAGGACTAGGTCACTTCAGGGGTCACTTCCCTAGCTTAAATATAGATTTACATGCAGAAAAGAATGCCAAATAAATGTAAAGTACTAATAAACTGTATAAATGAACATTTAACATCACACTTACCTTTTATTGAAGACTTTTGTTGGAGTATGGCAGACAGGGCAGAGAGAGGGGAGGCGAGTTGGTTGTTGGAGAATATGACACTAATGTCAACTCTACGGCTTATTTATCTATCACAATTCAACTTACATGACATAATAAACAATATTAACCCTTTCAGGGCCGAGAGGCCCTCTCCTAAACTTGTTAACAGGGTCAAAAAATTTTCAGAAAAAAAAAAAAATCTTATGAAATGGTAGAGAATCTTTTCCCGATCATAATGACACCAAAAGTGTGAAATTTGATGAAAAACTTACGGAATTATGCTCTTGCGAAGTTAGCGGTCTTGATTCCGCCCACTTTGAACCCTATTTTTGGCCAATTCCTGTGTACTAGTCGACAAAAATCATATTTATCTCGCTAGAACTCCATTTTTTCTATCTAATGAGTACAAGAAACCACCCATTTACCAATTTCAACTATCCAATAAAGTGGTTAGAAATTGGCAATTTTGCCAATTTCACACAAATTTCAGAAGATGCCAATTTCCAAATAGGGTCCAGCATAAACAAGAAAGACATTACTGGCACTAAAATAAGTTCTCTGTTTGTTAGTCACATCCCCAGGCCCCTCTTATTTCTTTTGCTTTCCACTTTGAATTTTTATTCTTACAAAAAATAGAAGATTTACTGTTATGCAAATACTGCATTAGTTTAGAAATGGTATAAATAATATCAGCACAGTTGTGAAAGAATATTAGACTCGCCAGTCGACGTGTATTGGACGCTTGGCATGATTTGTTGACTTTTGAACTTTGGTAAAAATCAAACATTTCTGCTACCTTGAGCTCAATTTCAAGGTACTTTTCATTGTGAAACAAGTCATAATCATCTCAATTTCTGTAATATGTCTTCCATTCTATAAAATGAGACCAGGAAAACTAGAATACAACAATAAATAGCATACGAAAATACACTGCAAAGTCGCTGTTTTTAATCCAAAAACACGGTCAAAGTTTTTTTTTTTCTCATTACGCACTGTGTGCTGCAGGATTTTTTTTATAGTGCGCACACTGACCACATAGACCCATTCTTTCATATGTAGGCCTACCAGCTTTCTCTCGCTAGATTTGAAGGCGCTAGAATTTAGGCGTACTTGTACGTCAATAACCCTGGTGCGTAAGCCGTACTAGTACGTCAAATTTTTTTTGTTTTTCCCGAAAAATTTTTGACCCTGAGAACGACTTTAGTAGAGGATCTCTCGACCCTGAAAGGGTTGACACGGTAGTTACAGTCCTGAAAATGCTGTTAGACAAAACCGTGTTAGACAAACTGAAGAACTTTTGGGAAAAATAGGATTATGTTCCTGGGAGCCCCCAAAAACCCAGAAAACTTTTTTTTAGAGCTCCAAATCTTACAAAATAAAAGTGAATATGCAGTTGTAGTGCATTGTCATGATATATTACTACTTAAGACTACAAATGCAATAGAAATAATAGTATTTCTTACCTTAAATTGTGGGTAATGGTGTTTGTGGATGATTGTGAAGAGAGTGGATATGGATGGTGTGGCCCTACTGGGCTGAAGTGGATGGTTGTTGGTTGTCGGCAGAAGTGGATGGTAGAGGTTCTGGTACTGAAGTTGATGGTTGTATTGGAGTGTGCATAAATTCTGTAATGGATCTCTGGGCTCTTTTACCCAGCAGTACATTATACAGCTGATGGTAAGGCATCATCAGCTGGTCTAGACCCCTTTTCAAAGCACAGCTTCTAGATTTATCAAGGTCCTCTTCAGTAAAAAAAGTCTGCTAGTTCAGCAGCAACATGGAACTGGTCATGTAACTGCTGCAGTATTAACTGTTTTTGTATATGTATTTTATCGCTCTGGGGAGCTTTAATTAAATGTCATGGTATATTACGTGTGGGTGGGGTGGGGTGGGCATCCCTGGCTGGATTCCATACTTTCCAAACCTGACATCCTACAAATAAAACTTACTGCTCACCCTACATTAAGAGTACAAATATTGTAAGGTAATTAATGAATGTACTGTATTTTATCGCTCTGGGGAGCTTTAATTAAATGTAGTATATTACGTGTGGGTGGGGTGGGCTGACCTGCCTGGCTACTATACCTCCCAGACCTGACTTCATACAAATTAAACTCACCTCTCACCCTACATTAAGACTACAAATACTTTAAGGTAAGTAATGGGTGTACTGTGTGTGTATTTTACTTTTTATTGTTTTTGATGCCTAGTTCTATTGTTAACATAATATATGTTAGTGTAAACTTGTTACCTGTTGTTTATATGTATTTATAAGTGGAAAAAAATGGCATTCTGCTCTCCGGCAGTAGCGTGGAACCTAACCTGCCATATAAGTGGGGCTCTACTGTAAAAGTTCTGACCATGATAACACAATCATTTCAAAGTGCTCTTTTTCTTTGGCATGTATTTTATTAGCTGACACTAAAAAAGCACTGCAGTGCTGTGCTAATATTTGGAGCAAAGCTAGAAATGGATTTCAACAAGTATGAAAACTTAGTTTAATAACAGGTGTAGCAAAAGAGTTTTTATGTTGTTTCACCTACTTGAGCATTGTCAGCTACACTAAATTTCAAAACAATGGCTTTTTTTTTCAACTCATTGGCCATCTCCCACCAAGGCAGGGCGACCCAAAAAGAAAAACAAAAGTTTTTCTTTTTACATTTAGTAATTTATAAAGAAGAAGGGGTTACTAGCCCCTTGCTCCCAGAACAATAACATACAGTGGACCCTCGGGTAACGATGTCAACGGATAGCGAGAAAATCGGATACTGATGCATTTTTTGCGTAAAAATATTGGCTCGGTCAATGATGAAAAATTCAGTTAAGGACATTTGTCCCGAACACGTCCGCTCAGCCTGAGCCCATGTGCAAGGTAGTGTGCCATTGTTTACAAGCCAGGGAGGACGAATAATACAAACTATATCGCGTACATGCCATATATTTTGTATTATTCCATTGTTTTTGTACTTGTAACTGCTAAATAAGCCACCATGGGCCCAAGGAAAGTTCCTAGTGCCAGCCCTGTGATAAAGATGGAATGAAACACAATAAAATTCAAGAAAAAACTCGTAGCAGAGTACCAAAGTGGAGGAGGAAGAGAGAGAGGAGAATATGCCTTCTGCAGTTATTCAGTGATTCTGTGATATGTATGATACTAAAGCAGCAGGTATCGATAAAAGCTATAGTGCCATCCAATGAAAAAGTGTAAAATTAACAGTGTAGCAAGTAAGTTAAGCGAGTAAGCGATAGAAAAACGACATGAAAGTAACTCTCTAATGTTGTTGAATGTGTATCGGGCCGCTGAACATACACCGACCTGCTATGTATCTTCTACCACTCTAAACCTCTGCCAGCATCTCCTCCATCAAACTAATTAAACTAACATCTCCTCCAAGGAAAGTGTGAATATAAAAGTGTAAATATAAGTGTAAATATAAAAGGACGGCAATGGAAATACTTAAGTCACTCTGACTTTTTTGGGTTATCCAAGGTACTTTACACTTTACTGTACAGTAGGGCCCCACTTATATGGCATGTTAGGTTCCAGGCTGTCGCCGGAAAGCAGACCTCGCCGGAAGGCAGAACGCCATTTTTTTCTATTTATAAATGCATATAAATGCCAGACAACAAGTTTACACTAAATTATATTAAGTCAGTAATAGAACTAGGCATTAACCCTTTGACTGTCGCGGCTGTATATATACGTTTACGAGGTACCGTGTTTGACGTATATATACTCATAAATTGTAGCGGCTTCAAATCAGGCAGGAGAAAGCTGGTATGCCCACATGTGAAAGAATGGGTCTGTGTGGTCAGTGTGCACCATATAAAAAAAATCCTGGAGCACGCAGTGCATAATGAGAAAAAAAAAATGACCGATTTTTTTAATTAAAATGCCGACTTTGTGGTCTATTTTTGTATAGTATTTGTGGTTGTATTCTCGTTTTCTTGGTCTCATTTGATAGAATGGAAACTATGTTATAGAAATAGAGATGATTTTGATTAATTTTACTATTAAAAGAACCTGGAAATGGAGCACAAAGTAAGGGAAATGTTTGATTTTTGCCAATGTTCAAAAGTAAACAAATGATGTCATTGTCCAATAAATGTCCAACTAGCCATTCTAATATGCAGTCATGAATGGGTTGATGTAATTTTTACAATATTGCAGTAGTCTGCTTAACAGTAAATCTTCTATTTTTTGTTTGAATAAAATTTCAAAATAAAAAGCAAGAGTAATATCACAGGGCCTGGAGACATGACTGATGAACAAAGAAAATGTTATTTTAGAGCCAGGAATGTCTGCATTGTTCATTCTGGTCCTTATTTTGAAATTGTCATATTTTTTAATTTTCGTGAAATTGGCCAAATTGCAAATTTCTGACCATGTTATTGGGTAGTTGAAATCGGTAAATGGGCAGTTTCTTGTACTCAATCGATAGAAAAAATGGAGTTCTGAAGAAATAGCTGAGTTTGGTTGACTGGAATAATGGAATTAGCCGAAAATAGGGCTCAAAGTGGGCAAAATCGCCGATTTGTAAATATCGCCGAGGTCGCTAACTTCGCGAGAGCGTAATTCCGTCAGTTTTCCATCAAATTTCGTTTTTTTGGTGTCTTTACAATCGGGAAAAGATTCTCTATCATTTCATAAGAAAAAATAATTTTTTTTTTTTTGAAATTTTGCGACACCAGGAGACACCTCAGGATTGGGGGTTGCGACAGTCAAAGGGTTAAAAACACACAAAGTAAAATACAGTCACAGTAAATTCATTACTTATCTTAAAGTATTTGTAATCTTAATGTAAGGAGAGAGATGAGTAGTATTTATTTGTAGGAAGTCAGGTGCAGGTAGCCCAGGTGTAGGTAGCCCTGGCTCCCCGTCTCGTGCTTAATATACGATATTTAAAACATCCCAGAGAGGTAAAATACACATACAGTACACTCATTATTTACCTTAAAATATGTGTAGTCTTAATATAGGAAGAGAGGTGAGTAGTATTTATTTGTAGGAAGTCAGTGTAGGTAGCCGGTAGGTGTAGCCGGAAGGTGTAGCCTGCCTGGGCTACACCTATTGGCTACCTACACTGTGGCCCAGAGCCATATTATTAACATCGACATACCTTGTTCACTGAATTTAATAATTTCTAACAGCTACCTTTAGATGCCATCATAAATGAAGGGAGAAGTAATGAATAATTCATTCCAAAAATTGTAAACAAAAGCAAAGTGGCTGGGCCAAATGCAGATTCATACACGTTTTCTCTGATGGCTGAGCAGAGAAAACGTAATGTTGTCCCTCCACCTGGCTACCACACAGGTCCACAAGTATTATTATCAGAGCACATAAAATATGCAATAAATGCCAGACAACAAGTTTACACTAACTTATATTAACCCTTTCAGGGTCCATCCCATAGATCTACGGCTTTACGTTCAGGGTCCAAACCGTAGATCTACGCCAAATTTCTAGTGGCATCAAATTTAGCGCGAAAACGCTGGTAGGCCTACATGTGAGAGAACGGGTCTGTGTGGTGTGTGCGCGCCATAAACAAAAATTCTAGGCGCCCACATAGCATTGTGGGAACGCCGGCTCAGTTACCTTTGTTCACCATACCCCGTCGCAAGGCAGCTCTCACTCTAAGGAAAATTTGGACTCTCCTCTTCCTATCTGATAGTTTTGACTCTGATGGAAGTGGAAATGAAGACGAATTCTTTGGCTTTGATCAGTTAGTGACCGAAAGGAATGACCAGGATATCGATAATAGTGCAGAAAACCCTGACGATCCTCAACCTTCTACCTCTGGTGTGGGTACTCCTCAGTCACGGTCAGTTGGACCTCATTGCAAGAGAAAACTATTATTTTTGCATGGCCAGGCCTCTGACTTCAGTAATGATGATGATAGTGACGTGGATTGTGATTTTATTGCTCTTGATGATCATTCGAGTAGTGATAGTGAGGAAACATACTCACCAGTGAAGCGTTGGTATGTACGCTGCCGCATGTGCTCGGGTAGTGTTCCCTATGCAGTGCCCAGGGGACGGAGTACATTCCATGGCCATACACCAGGAATAGACAGTGAAAGTGAGGATGATATGGCTACACTTGGCATGGATAGACCACAGACATCAGTATGTGGTGGTAGTGGTGATGGTAGTGCCACGGCCATGCGTGACTCACCCTGCTGACTCCTCAGTTCAAGGACAAAGCAGAGCGTCAGCCACCAGCCCACCACAACCACAACTACCAGCACAACCAGCCTATGATGTCCAGTATCCACCATCAAACCGTATCTGGGATTGGCAGCAAAATCCCAATTTTGTTCCCAAGCCCCACCACTTTGATGACTCTCAAAGTGGAATTCTACCTACTTGTCCCCTTGGAACCACTGCCAATGAACTGGAATTTTTTGAATTATTCTTTGACCAGCCCTTAATGGAAACTATTGTCAGGGAAAGTAACAAGTATTTTGAGTACACCATGGCAAATACGATCATATCACCACAGTCAAAACTACACCAATGGAAAGAGTCGACTGTTGCAGAAATGTATTTGCTTTTTGCAACAATAATGCTTATGCCTCATGTCTATAAGCATAATATAAAAACATACAGGTCCACAGATCGGCTAATTTCTACCCCGGTCTTCAGTGAAATCATCCGAGTGAACAGGTTTATCTTACTGTTACGTATGTTGCACTTCTCTGACAAAACCAGGCCTGACAGAAGTGACAGGTTATACAAGATTAGGAAACGCTTTGGTATAAAACTGTTTGTACTCTGTGACTGTGACTTTGGCCTGGTATTGGATATTATTGTATACACGGGAAGTAAAACATTGAAAGATACCAGGATGTTATTGGGTATCTGAGGTGATGTAGTGAGAACCATGATGGCACCTTATCTTGGTAAGGGGCATACATTATATACCGATAACTGGTACACAAGCCCTTGACTCGGTGATTTCTTGCGAGTGAACAAGACAGATGTGTGTGGCACAGTGCGTTCTAATCGTAAATGTATGCCCAGGTTCAACGCAGGTGCTCGTGGTGATGAGGTGCAGGTGTTTACTGCCAATGACATCATGGCATTACAGTGGCATGATAAATGAGATGTCATATTGTTGACAACCATTCACTGTAACGAAATGCAAGACAGTGGCAAAGTTGATAGAATGACTAATGAACATATTCGAAAACCAGTGACAGTGATTGACTATACACAAAACATGCGCTTGGTTGACAAATGTGACATGCAGATTGGCTTTGTTGATTGTGTTTGTAAAAGTTACGAGTGGTACATGAAACTTTTCTTCCATCTCATGGACATTTCAATGCTCAATGCATATAATATGTACCAAGTGAAGACTGGCAACAGACCACCGTATGGTGAATTTTGTTTGTCTGTTGTCAGACAACTCATAATGAAGTACCAGGTAACAACACCTGCTATACAACAAGGTCCTCGAACTCCTCAGCATATACCCAAGCATTTGAGGAGGGAAGGTGATCATTTCATAATACAGTTTCCTGCAACTAAGAAGAAATTTGCTCAGAAGAGATGCATTGTCTGTGCACAAACAAAACGACGGCAACAAAGACGCAAAGACACTCGGTTTATGTGCGAGGAATGTAAGGTACCTCTGTGCATGGTGCCTTGTTTCAAGGAGTTCCACAAGCTCCAGCAGTTCTAAAAGCATGTCCAGTGATTGTAAATATGTAAATATATATTATACAAGATTTGTGTATGTTTGTTGTAATAAACAAAAGTGGTAAACAATAATATGATGATAACTTTAGTGAGGTTATTGTGTACAATACAGTGAGTTTATATATATACATTATATACAGTATTGGTCTCTCAGGCCCCAAATGTTAGTAGAAAAAGAAAAAAATTTTAAAAGAAAACAAGAAACTATAAAAAAGTAAAATAAAGTAATGCGCGTATGTGGAAATCGTCGATGTGGCCGCTACCCGATCATTTTGGGTCAGCTTTTCGGCACTGTATATTGGTAAGTACTGATCAGAATTTTTTTTTTGTTTTATTACCTTCACAAAAATATACTCTTTAATTCTGTAAGAATTTGTTTTTTTTCTTCCAAAATTTCTTGGACACTGGGCACCCCTTCCGATTTTGGCCTTGAACCCTGAAAGGGTTAAGTTAGCAATAGAAATAAGCATTAAAAACACAATAAAAGGTAAGATACACACAGAGTACACTTATTGCTTACCTTAAAATATTAATATTAATGTGTGAGAGGTGAGTGGCAGGGTGTTTATTGAATAAAATCAGAATGACACACCATCATCCTCTAACTTGGCACTTAAAGCAAGAGGCTTACCAGCTTTCTCCTGCTTGATTTGAAGCCGTTAGAATTTATGAGTATATATACGTCAAACACAGTGGCTCGTAAGACGTGTATGTACGACCAAACCAGTCAAAGGGTTAAGGTAAGTAATGGGTGTACTGTGTATTATACTTTTTATTGTTTTTAATGCCTAGTTCTATTGCTAATGTAATATATGTTAGTGCAAACTTGTTACCTGTCATTTATATGCATTTATAAGTGGGAAAAAAGGCGTTCTCCTTTCCGGCGATGTCTGCTTGTCGGCAGTATCCTGGAACCTAACCTGCCGTGTAAGTGGGGCCCTACTGTATACACTTGATGGGTCCTCTCACCTTGTATACACCTCACAGTTCCCCGTCACTTATGGGACATCTCGGCTTCATATGACCTCAACCTCACCCAGCATCTGACACTACTATGTCTCAACTCTATGTATATATTGTTATTTTGATGTTGTATCTACTTGTAGATAAAATATATTGTTATTTTGATGTTTTATCTACTTGTAGATAAAATATCTCCTTTTGCTACATGTGTTTTTAGTTGGTTGTCAGCCATGCAATACTGTTACATGAAAACTTTGTAATAAATTCCAATAAAGTTTGTGAAGAGGTAAGATGATGATAACCCCAGTAATACCATTATGCTGGTAGTAGGATGTCTTACGTAAAATATTGCTAGCTTTACCTCTCATTGTTTAGATATTTGAGTTGTTTTTATAATGGTCTTTGAAAGTTCATTCAAGGTATTGACAAAAAATGTGACATTAAAAGTACAGGTACTTGGAGCCTCTTCCTGGTACAGTAGTTTATATAAGCCAAATCTAATACTGAACTGTATAGAATATTTAATGTTATAATATTTAAGGCCTGCCTTAATTAACTACATATTTAACATATTTAATTCAATACATTCATTCACCAGCATAACTCAGTGCTTATCCTCATGAAGAACTTTAAGGAGTTGATTATTCATTTATGCTGTATGTTAAGGAATTTCACCAGAATCATTGCAAGTGAAAAAATCCCCAAAATTGCTTTTATAAATGTTGCCTTAACTATTTGTTAATTAGATAGTTAAAATAATTACCCTTTGAAAATGGAAAAGAAGAGTAAGATTAATCTAATTTTGCAGGTCAAATGTTTCAAACGCTATGGGTCGTGTGTTGGATGGTCCATCCTCTGGTTCCATGAGCACACCACTCTCTTCTTCCTCTCCCTATTCCTCCTCCTCCTCCTCATCTTCATCATCCAAGCACAGCTCAACATATAATTTACCTTTTGTACTTCAGGACCATAACTATGGTGCTCCTCCTCCCCCAACTCCACCTCAGTCCCCACCTCCTCTGCCATCTTCATCAGGATCATCTGTGTACCAACAATCTTCTCACCAGTTTCACCAATCTCACCATCAGCACAGTCCTCAGCCTCACCAACTCATTCACTCTCAGAATTTACAGTCTCATCCTCCACAAAATACTAATGTCTATCATCATCATCATCATCATCCTCAACATAGACAGCAGTCTCATAATCATCCCCAGCATGTCAGTCCCTCCCATAGACTAGGGATCATTACTTCATCAAGCCCTTCTCTGTCTCTCTCTGGCTTGCTAACATCTCATCCACTTAACACGATGCCACCTCACCGACAGCAGTTCATGCCACATCCTAAGACGAGCATCTTTCCTTCGCCTCACATCCCGCCCCCTCCAGTAGAACTACACCAGTCCCCTACTGCTATTACTGGCCTCCCATCCTCTGTGACCGGGGCAGAAACTGATGATGACTCGCGTATGAGTGATCGGAGTTCGTCTGTGGGACCGTCTGGTGAAGAAACAGAAACTGCACCAGAGGGAGAAGGAGATGATCAACCCATAGATGACTCTATTACACGTTGTGTCTGTGATTTTTCCCACGACGATGGTTACATGATCCAGTGTGATAGATGTTTGTAAGTTTTCCTAAGTATTTGTGCATCACATATTTGAATATCTCCTTTAACCCTTTGAGGGTCGACAGGCCCTCTCCGAAACTCGTTCTCAGGGTCGGCCAAATTTAAAAAAAAAAAAAATTATTTTCTCTTATGAAAAGATAGAGAATCTTTTCCCGATCATAAAGACACCAAAAGTTTGAAATTTGATAGAAAACTTACGGAATTATGCTCTCGCAAAGTTAGCGGTCTGGGCGATTTTTTACGCACCGGCTGTTTTGCCCACTTTGAGCCCCATTTTCGGCCAATTTCACTGTACTAGTCGACAAAAAACATGAATATTTCGCTAGAACTCCATTTTTTCTATCGAATGGGTGCAAGAAACCACTCATTTATGAAATTCAACTATCCAGTACAGTGGTCAGAATTTAGCAATTTTGCCAATTTCACACAAATTTCAAAAGATGCCAATTTCCGAATAGGGTCCAGAATAAACAAGAAAGACATTCCTGGCACTAAAATGACATTTCCTCTAGTCATTAATCATGTCTCAAGGCCCCTCTTATATTCTTTTGCTTTCCACTTTGAATTTTTATTTTCACAAAAAATACAAGATTTACTGTTATGCAGACTACTGCATTAGTGTAAAAAATGGTATAAATAATATTGGTGCACTTGTGAAAGAATATTAGACTCACCAGTTGACGTGTATTGCACGCTTGGCACGATTTGTTTACTTTTGAAGTTTGGTAAAAATCGATCATTTCTGCTACTTTGAGCTCAATTTCAAGGCACCTTTCTTTGTAAAACCAGTCAAAATCATCTCAATTTCTGTAATGTCTTCCATTCTATAAAATGAGACCAAGAAAACTAGAATACAACAATAAATACCATACGAAAATACACTGCAAAGTCGCTGATTTATTAAAAAAAAAATGGTCAAAGTTTTTTTTTTCTCATTATGCGCTGTGTGCTGCAGGATTTTTTTTAGACTGTGCACACTGACCACATAGACCCATTCTTTCATATGAAGGCCTACCAGCTTTCTCCCACTAGATTTGAGGCCGCTAGAATTTATGAGTAATAGTACGTCAAAAACCCCTACGCGTAAGACGTACTAGTACGACGAAAACCCTCAAAGGGTTAATTAGCAGCTTTTTTTATCAATAATTGATTCAATAATATTGTCCAAAATTTATATTTCATATTCTAGGAATAACTTTTTTGTATTTAAAGTATTTTAGCTAGTTTTAATAAATTGTATTACAGTGGTTGTTAATTTTTCAGTGTGTGGCAACATGTAGACTGTATGGAAATAGACCGGGACAATATCCCAGATGAGTACCTGTGTGAAGCGTGTGATCCTAGATCTATAGACCGCTTCAAAGCTCGAGCTCTGCAGATACGCAGACGCCAAGAAATTAAAGCTCACATAGCCAGGTGGGTTTACCACTTCTCTTGTATTCCTGTTCTCAAATCTTTATAAGTAATTGCTGATTATGCCACTTAATCTAATACTAAAAGTTCTTTCCATTTTAGAATGTCCTCCTCAGACTCCGATGATAATATTCCAATGTCTGGCAAAGGCCGAGGAAATTTAGGGAAAATTCAAGAAAAGAAGGTGGTTAAGAAAAAGAAGGTGAAACAAATGAAAGACATTAAAAATGGACGCAAGGGATCGCTGTCTTTGTTAAAGAAGACCAGTCTTGTGAGTCCAGGCAACAATAATGTTATCCCAGGAACAGAAGATAAGGAACGCAGGATGCTAGTAAAAAGAAGAGTAAGTACTTTATCATTGAAGTATCAGTCTGGTATCATTTTTAAATGTTATGTAGGAATTTGTTTAGTATGTGTTAAGATCTATAAATGGGATGATAGGTACTTCCAGCAAGCGTGCGTGAGCGTGTTAGATAGGAGTGAATGGAGACGAATGGTACTTGGGACCTGACGATCTGTTGGAGTGTGAGCAGGGTAATATTTAGTGAAGGGATTCAGGGAAACCGGTTATTTTCATATAGTTGGACTTGAGTCCTGGAAATGGGAAGTACAGTGCCTGCACTTTAAAGGAGGGGTTTGGGATATTGGCAGTTTGGAGGGATATGTTGTGTATCTTTATATGTGTATGCTTCTAGACTGTTGTATTCTGAGCACCTCTGCAAAAACAGTGATAATGTGTGAGTGTGGTGAAAATGTTGAATGATGATGAAAGTATTTTCTTTTTGGGGATTTTCTTTCTTTTTTGGGTCACCCTGCCTCGGTGGGAGATGGCCGACTTGTTGAAAAAAAAAAGAAAAGAAAAGGTACTGGATATCTTCTACTCTTGGAAATACAACTTCTCCTCACTTACCGATGGAGTTCCATTCCTAAGACCATGTCGGTAAACAAATTCGTCGCTAAGTGAGGGAGTCTACTATAGTGGCAATGGGTTTGTGTCAGTCATCTTTGATGTTGTTTTAATGTCACCTTTGCACCATTTATAACATTTCTGGTATATTTTTAATTGTGTATACAGTAGTGTACTATATATTGTAATAAACAGAATATTTGGAATCAGCTGTAATATACATTATTTAGGTATGAATACTGGTCAGAGAGCCTGTCGTAAGTCCGAGGCGTTGGTAAACGAGTACATCGTTAAGTGAGGAGAGGCTGTATTAATACATCACTGACACTGGCTTGTAAGCCGTATCTGTATGTCATTGACAGTGGAAGGGTTAACAACCTAGTAAAGTGATGGGAAATTAGTAATTTGACCAATTTCACACAAAGTTCAAAATATTCTTATTTCAAAGTAGGGTCTAGAATAAACAATGCAGGCATTCCTGGCACTAAAATAATGTTTCCTCTGTTTATTAGGTACTTTTCCAGGCTTTCCACATGAATTCCATTTTGATTATTCACAAAGAATTTTTAGTCACCAAACAATAGAAGATTTATTATTATGCAGTATTGCAGTAATTGTATTAATAACACAAGCACATTCATGAACACACATTAGACCCACAAGCTGACATGTATTGGACGTGATGTGATTTGTTTTCTCTTGAACATTGGAAAAAATTGGACGTTTCTCCTACTTTGATCTCAATTTCAAGCCATTTTCAATACTAAAACCAATCAAAAATCATCTCTATTTCTGTAATATATCTTCCATTCTATCAAATGAGACCAAGAAACTGTGAATAAAACTGTAAAAATATACGAAAATACACCACAGAATCACTGTTTTAATACAGAAAACGCGATCACAGTTGTTTTTCTCATTATGCACTGCGTGCTGCAGGATTTGTTTTATAAGAACATAAAAAAAGAAGGAACACTGCAGCAGGCCTACTGGCCCATGCAAGGCATGTCCAATTCTCCTACTGGATTCAGCCAATGCCCTAACCTAGTCATGTCAGGTAACATTCACTTAACCCTTAAACGGTCCAAACGTATATACAGTGGACCCCCGCATAACGATTACCTCCGAATGTGACCAATTATGTAAGTGTATTTATGTAAGTGCATTTGTATGTGTATGTTTGGGGGTCTGAAATGGACTAATCTACTTCACAATATTTCTTATGGGAACAAATTCGGTCAGTACTGGCACCTGAACATACTTCTGGAGTGAAAAAATATCGTTAACCGGGGGTCCACTGTATATGTTCTTTCGCATAGCGCCCCAAACGTATATACAGTGGACCCCCGCATACCGTTGGCATCACATAATGTTAAATCCGCATACCGATATATTTTATCGCTAAGATTTTGCCTCGCATACCGCTAAAAAACCCGCTCAACGCTATTCGTCCGAGACGCGTCTAATGTGCGGCCTAAGCCAGCCTCACATGTTCCGCCGGTGGCATTGTTTACAAGCCAGCCTCCGCGGTAACACCCAAGCATACAATCGGAACATTTCGTATTATTACAGCGTTTTTGGTGATTTTATCTGCAAAATAAGTGACCATGGGCCCCAAGAAAGCTTCTAGTGCCAACCCTGTGGTAAAAAGGGTGAGAAATATTATCGAAATACTGTGGTACCATGGTCATCTGCTGATGCTGCTGCTGCTGTAGCACTGTCAGCTGCTGCTGCTGTAGCACCGTCAGCTGCTGCTGCTGCTGTACCACCGTCTGCTGCTGCTGCTGCTGCTGTAGTACCATCTGCTGCTGCTGTAGCACCGTCTGCTGCTGCTGTAGCACCGTCAGCTGCTGCTGCTGCACTGTCAGCTGCTGCTGCTGCTGTAGCACTGTCAGCTGCTGCTGCTGCTGTAGCACTGTCAGCTGCTGCTGCTGCTGCTGTAGCACTGTCAGCTGCTGCTGCTGCTGCTGCTGCTGTACCACCGTCAGCTGCTGCTGCTGCTGTAGTACCGTCTGCTGCTGCTGTAGCACTGTCAGCTGCTGCTGCTGCTGTAGCACTGTCAGCTGCTGCTGCTGCTGCTGCACTGTCAGCTGCTGCTGCTGCTGCTGCTGTAGCACCATCAGCTGCTGCTGCTGCTGTACCACCATCAGCTGCTGCTGCTGCTGTACCACCGTCAGCTGCTGCTGCTGTAGTACCGTCAGCTGCTGCTGTAGCACTGTCAGCTGCTGCTGCTGTAGCACTGTCAGCTGCTGCTGCTGTAGCACTGTCAGCTGCTGCTGCTGTAGCACCGTTGTTGGTGTGGCTTATTGAGAATACCAAGAAACAATTAACCCCAGAGGGTTAGCCACCCAGGATAACCCAAAAAAGTCAATGTCATCGAAGACCCACACCAGTCGACTAACACCCAGGTGAACAGGGAAATATGCCTGGAACTAGTGCTCATATTGGTGAATTTAAAGCCAGCAAAGGTTGGTTTGAGAGATTTAAGAATCGTAGTGGCATACACAGTGTGATAAGGCCTGTTCTGGAAGAAAATGCCAAACAGGACCTACAGTACTCAGGAGGAAAAGGCACTCCCAGGACACAGTGTCTCATCAGTCATTGCTGTATCTTCAATAAAGGTAAGTGTCATTTATTCTTCATTTAGTAGAGTAGTACATGCACAATATATACTTTGCATGTACTACTCTACTATTTGTGTGTAGGAAAATGTATATTTCATGTGGTAAAAATTTTTTTTTCATACTTTTGGGTGTCTTGCACGGATTAATTTGATTTCCATTACAGTGGACCCCCGCATAACGATATTAATCCGTTCATGAGAGCTCATTGTTATGCGAAATTATCGTTATGCGAATGAATTTTCCCGAGGAGGATACGTCGTAACCGCTTCTCTTTAAACAAGCTAGACCTAATGATATTAACTTGCGCACCAGAGTCCATGAACACATGAAAGGGCGCATTATGGACAGAAGCTTGTACTAATGGACCAATCGTTGCATTAGAAGTTATATGCAAACAGGAAGGTGAGTTGTCATCGGAGAAAGCATTTTCTACTTCATCCCCAAATTCCTCTACGTCAGAGACGTGTGAAGCCACATCATCAGCAGGATTGTCATTCTCGAGACTGCTTAAGGCTTCAAAGGAATTGTGAACGGGGATGGTGTACTCATTATCACTTACCGTCACCATTGGGCGGTTTGACTGGGGCGCTCTAATTCCCCCGAATTGGAAGAATGAGCCTGGTTCTGATTAGAATGTGAACCACGACGTCTGTTTCCTCTCCTGGCTCTGCGGTTGGAACGGCCATGGAAAGATCTAGAGTACCGCATATTGTAGAGCGCATTGCACTCAGATGTGTCATGTCCATGAATTCTATGATGAGTACAGTAGGGAAGATCTGACTGGTACTCATCATCAGTACGACACTTCTTAGGGTGACTGTCATAACAATTACTAGCGATATGGCCACGGAAACCACAATTGTAGCAATTCTTTGACTGTGGTTACTGTACGTACTATGGGTATTACGGGAATGATGGCTCTTAACACTTGCTTTGGATGATGAGCGCGAGTGATTGCGGTTGGGAGGTTTGGTAGTAGCACAAACTAAAGGAGGTACGGGATTGGACAAGGTGTTTGGCGTAGACCCTACGATAAGGAAAGGATCCCTCGGGACACAAATTTCGTACATGGATTAGAGCTTTAAAGCGGTCCCATATTAGCATCTAGCGGACTTGAATTGTACACATACTTAGATGTCGGTGGCATTAGTTGTTTAATAACTCCAAATGCAGCTAATCTGGCAAACCCATCAAGGGCTGGTTTATCACTATCGTTAAGATATCTTGAATTTTGGCCTGCTTTAACAAATGAGGACATTAGGTTATTGAGACGGAGAGCAAACTCCTCTAATGACTCTTCTGGTCTCGGGGCTGTGCAAACTAATTCTTTGAGAACAACGAACGGATCGGTTTCTCGCACTGGTTCAAGATAATTGCGAATTAACTGTTCATAATCTTGCCACCTGGTTAGATCTTGGAAGTCCTTCATACGAATTAATTTAAATACATTTGAGGCAGCTGAAGAACGGGCTAGACTCTCCTTTCCGATACTTATTAAAAGACACTCAGATGGGGGACCATCAACTGAAGCGTCAGCTCTGGCTCTAACTGCAGTAAACCAACCTTCAAGGTTGTCTGGGTCACCACTGAATAATGGCATAGCATCATACGGATCACGAGTGAAGTTACGCAGGCCAGAAGTCTGAGTATGTCTATCGTTTGATACGGAGTTACTCGAATTTTGGGCTGACACATTAATGGTTGTACTAGCAGCATGTGCTGAGGCATCGCTAGAGAAAACTTGAGACATGTTTGCAAAATGTAAAACAAGAATTTAGAGAACAAAAGAAAATGATAACTGAGGAACACACAACACAGTGAACTTAAATGGAAGAAAATGCTTAACTATTCTGCATAAGTAATTAAAAATTGACAAGTTACACAGTAAGCAAAGAACTCACACAAGAAGAATATGCAATTTAACAAACACTGAAAATCAAGAGAACTTTTACTTTGCTCAAATCTAATATGCTCAACTTTTACTTTAAATTGAATAAATGGCACAGTGAGTTGTCTTTACTTTCAATGCAACAAGGAAATACACAATAAAATGATAAAATGGACTCAATAAACTTGTGCAAAAATTAAAACAACACACAATTCACTGAAATTAAAAAAAAATAAAATGACACAGACATGAGTAAAATACTATGCACAGAACAGAGCATAAGAAACTGCACTGTAATAAACTGTAGCAATATATCAAATAATTGCTAATCAAAAAAAGTATTGCACAACACTGCATAAAATTTTCTGCAAGAAAAACTTTAATAGCAACACAATATTTGCACAAGAATTATTGCAAAATGAGTCAATGTGCAATAATAAAAATTATAACACACAAGAAAAGAAATATATCAAGGAATGAACACTTTAACTCTTAACTGCACTTAAACAACAAGCAAAAGAACAATTTACTTTAAAAGGAGAACTTAAAAATTGCACTTAAGAGTGAATTTGTTCAATAAAACATGAAAAATAATAGGTGCAAAAATACATAAAACAGAGGGTTGAACACTTACAGTTATGCAGAACACAACACATCAATATAAACACAGTACTAGAATTTTCTTGCAATGAAACTTGATGTGTGAAAAATTTTGTAAAAGTGAGTTCTTGCTTTGACTTTAATAATGGCACTATTGTCTGTGGAAATAAGACAAATTAAACACTGGCTGAAAAAAGAATATGAACACATGAATGTTCAACACACAGGGAACAAAAAATAAAAATACACAAATGCTAGGAAGAAAAAAAAATTAACAGACAACACTGAGTTGTGATGCAGAATATGAGGTGAAAAATTACTGAATTAATTCACTGGAATTCTGAAGTTTAAACACAAGTTCTATACTGCTCATATGTTGCACACACAACTAAGGAAACACTAAGTACTTACTTCAAGTGTATAAAAAGATACACAACACAACAGATATAAAATAATGCACGAAAATTAACACTGAATTAAGGAGATTAAAAGAAATTAATGCAATCAGTACATGATAAACACTGAGTCTGATCAAGAGTCACTGAATGTCACTAAGAGAAAAATTCACTGGGAACACAAAAGAAATGTCTCAACACTCGCAAATGTCTCTAAAAAAAAATATTATCGCTGTAACAACTTAAAGAATGAGATTGATGGATTGTTTATATCGTCTTGCTGCTGTTCTCTGCACAGATGATCGTAGAATTGCGCTTAAATCGGCGATAGACAACACACAGGAGGCTTTTAAAGATGGCGTGACACACTCTAGCTCTTGACCCCCTATGTGGTCCTTAAAATATGGTGCTACAACCCTTAGCAGTGCACCAAAACACTGATGAGGAAGGTGAGTTGTAATGGCCGACTGTAGTTGGGTTTGTGGTGTTAACTGGCTGAGCGAGGCGTCGAGACCGGCAATGGTGCGACACACGTGATCGTGAGTGGCTGGGCTTATGGGTTGAACGTCGTAAGCCTCACTGAGAACACCCACACTGCCGCGAAGATAATTCTAAGCCGACTGGCTTAAAATAAACCCACGAAATACTACAACACCACAAGGATGACAAGGAGCACTCAGAATGCTTGGAGCTTGAATCACAAGCGATGAAGACTACTCAAGTGGCTTGCTCGAGTACTGGGGTAAGACACCTGGGTTAGTTGCTAGCTGGCTTATCTTAACCCTTCACACAGAATAGCTTGATAACTTCACACGATGAGCACAGCAGGGGTGGAAGCTGGCTTGGCAGGCAAAATAATTTGATGGAGTAGACTAGGCTGGACTGGACTCGGTTGTTCTGACTCCCCCACCACAGACTGGAAACTGGCTTATTTTGCAAACTCGGGTCAACCCCTCGTGAGTGATGCAAAAAGCAGTTAACACTAATACAAAGAGACTGACCAGTGAATAATGTAGAAGCCGGTAGAGTAGGTGGCTTGAGGTAGCTGGCTGGGTGAATCTCGGTAGTCGATAGGCCTACTGGTGACACGAAATGGCCGTCTTGCTGGTCGAAATTTTATCTCCAGAAATCGCTGTAATCGTCAGAATTACATCCCACCGCTGCCACCATTTGTCGTAAAGGGTTCTTAAATGGAGATATCGTAGGTTGAAAGTAGACACACTTGTAGGATGGTAAATATATTGTCAGACTGAGATGAGGGATGGAGCCCCAGCTGCCTTGCCTGTCTACGCCTGGATCGTCTGCCGCCGAGTGAGGCCGGGACAGGGGCATGAGCCCACACATCTGTATCCCGTGACGTCACACAAAGCCACAGGCCTACAAGGGATCTCGTGTCTAAAGCACATGGATGATGCTACTGCTATGCTATATAATACTGGGAATACAGGGATCAGCAACTATGCTGACAGTGCAAGACACCCAAAAGTATGAGAAAAAAATTTTACCACATGAAATATACATTTTCCTACACACAAAGAGAAGGATACATGCACAATACTAGAGTAGTACATGCACAACATATATTGTGCATGTACTACTCTACTAAATGAAGAATAAATGACACTTACCTTATTGAAGATGCAGCAATGACTGATGAGACACTCTGTCCTGGGAGTGCCTTTTCCTCCTGAGTACTGTAGGTCCTGTTTGGCATTTTCTTCCAGAACGGGCCCTTATCACCTGTGTATGTCACTACGATTCTTAAATCTCTCAAACCAACCTTTGCGGGCCTTTAAATTCACCAATATGAGCACTAGTTCCAGGCA
This sequence comes from Cherax quadricarinatus, assembly GCF_026875155.1. Taxonomy (NCBI): domain Eukaryota; kingdom Metazoa; phylum Arthropoda; class Malacostraca; order Decapoda; family Parastacidae; genus Cherax; species Cherax quadricarinatus. The sequence continues at coordinate 7,624,560 of NC_069416.1, forward strand.
TTTTTCCTGTTCGCCTGGGTGTTAGTCGACTGGTGGGGGTTTTGCATCCTGGGAGACAAGATTAAGGACCCCAATGGAAATAAGTTAGAGAGTCCTCGATGATGCACTGACTTTCTTGGGTTATCCGGGGTGGCTAACCCTCTGGGGTTAATTGTTTCTCGGTAATTGTTTCACAGTTAACCCACACCAACAACACACTCTCCACATCTTCGAGTAATACGCTGATGGTGGTGCACTGACCATGGTGCAGCAGCAGCTGGGTGCAGCAACAGCTGACCATGGTGCAGCTGCAGCTGTGGTGCAGCAGCAGCTGTGGTGCAGCAGCAGCTGACTGTGGTACGATAGTATTTATCAACCCTTTTTACCACGGGGTTTGGGCACAGAAGCTTTCTTTTGGGCCCATGGTGGCTTATTTAGCAGTTACAAGCACTATAAATAATGGAATAATACAAAATGTATCAAATTTTATGCATGCAACCAGCCACCCTGGCTTGTAAACAATGACGGCAAGGCAGGCGCTCAGGCTGGACGGACAGGTTCGGGACGAGTCATGTTCAGAAACAGCTGATGGTGCAACAGCAGCTGACCGGGGTGCAGCAGCAGCAGCTGACTGATCCACCCAACAGCTGACTGTTTCCAGCAACACTGACTGGTCCAGCAACAGCTGACTGATCCAGCAACAGCTGACTGATCCAGCAACGCTGACTGGCCCCAGCAACAGCTGACGACCCCAGCAACAGCTGACTGATCCAGCAACAGCTGACTGATCCACAACAGCGATTCTTAAATCTCTCAAAACCAACCTTTGCTGGCTTTAAATTCACCAATATGAGCACTAGTTCCAGGCTTTTTTTTCCTTGTTCACCTGGGTGTTAGTCGACTGGTGTGGGTTGCATCTGGGAGACAAGATTAAGGACCCCAATGGAAATAAGTTAGACAGTCTTCGATGACACACTTTTTTTGGGTTATCCGGGGTGGCTAACCCTCTGGGGTTAATTGTTTCTTGGTATTCTCAATAACCCACACCAACAACAGTGCTACAGCAAAAAACAGCAGCAGCAGCAGCTGACAGGGGCTACAGCAGCAGCAGCTGACAGGCTACAGCAGCAGCAGCTGACATGCTACAACAGCAGCAGACGATGCTACAGCAAGCAGCAGACAGTACTACAGCAGCAGCAGCAGACGGTACTACAGCAACAGCAGTAGCAGACGGTACTACAGCAGCAGCACCCACCCAGACGGTACTACAGCAGCAGCAGCACAGCTGACGGTGGTACAGCAGCAGCTGACAGTGCTACAGCACACCAGCAGCTGACGTGCTACAGCAGCCCCAGCAGCTGACAGTGCTACAGCAGCACCAGCATGACAGTGCTACACAGCAGCAGCTGACAGTGCACAGCAGCAGCAGCTGACAGTGCTACAACAGCACAGACGATGCTACAGCAGCAGCAGACAGTACTACAGCAGCAGCAGCAGACGGTACTACAGCAACAGCAGTAGCAGACGGTACTACAGCAGCACAGCACAGACGGTACTACAGCAGCAGCAGCAGCTGACGGTGGTACAGCGCAGCTGACAGTGCTACAGCAGCACCAGCAGCTGACAGTGCTACAGCAGCAGCAGCAGCAGCTGACAGTGCTACAGCAGCAGCAACAATGCTACAGCAGCAGCAGACGGTACAAACAACAGCAGCAGCAGCTGACGGTGGTTCAGCAGCAGCAGCAGCTGACGGTGCTACAGCAGCAGCAGCTGACAGTGCTGCAGCAGCAGCTGACAGTGCAGCAGCAGCAGCTGACAGTGCTACAGCAGCAGCAGCAGACGAGCTAACAGCAGCAGCAGCAGACGATGCAAACAGCACCCAGCAGACGATGCTACAGCAGCAGCAGACGGTACTACAGCAGCAGCAGCAGCAGCAGCTGACAGTGGTACAGCAGCAGCAGCAGCTGACGGTGCTACAGCAGCAGCAGCAGCTGACAATGCTACAGCAGCAGCAGCTGACAATGCACAGCGGGCAGCAAAACGATGCTACAGCAGCAGCAGACGATGCTACAGCGCAGCAGCAGCTGACGGTGCTAACAGCAGCAGCAGCAGCTGACAGTGCTAAGCAGCAGCAGCAGCAGCAGCAGTTAAACCAGGGAAACCCCAAGTATTTCGATAATATTTCTCACCCTTTTTACCACGGGGGTTGGCACTAGAAGCTTTCTTGAGGCCCATGGTCACTTATTTTGCAGATAAAAAACACCAAAAACACTGTAATAATACGAAATGTTACGATTTTTATGCTTGGATGTTACCGGGGGAGGCTGGCTTGTAAACAATGCCACCGGGAACATGTGAGGCTGGCTCAGGGCCCCACATTAACGCGTCTCGGACGAACAGCGTTGAGCCGGTTTTTTAGCAGTATGCGAGGCAAAATCTTAGCGATAAAATGTATCGGTATGTGGATTTAACGTTATGTAAGGCCAACGGTATCGGGGGTCCACTGTATTTTTTATGGGGAAAATTCATTCGCATAAAGATAATTTCGCATAACAATGAGCTCTCAGGAACGGATTAATATCGTTATGGCGGGGGTCCACTGTATATATTTCGTTAGTCTTTAATTCAAAATAGGCATGATAGGCCTGAGTCGCCTAGACATGAGAGAATGGTTGCGCACTCAGTGTGTTTCCATATGAAAAAAAAATTGGGGGGGCCTGGTAACACATGCTCTTTTTTTTCCTATAAAAAAAAAAACTTTTTTTTTCCCTCAAAATAACGGGGCGCTGCGCGGGTGAACGTATATATCGTTTGGACCGTTTACGAGTTAAGGAAGGAGCACGGCAAACCCGACCTTAGTAGCAAAAGCTAATCAGGTCCAACTCACACCCACTTATGTATTTATCTAACCTATTTTTTAAAAAATACGCAATGTCTTTGCTTCTATGACGGTACTTTGGGAGTTTGTCTCACTCATCCACAACTCTATTACCAAACCAGTGCTTTTGCTATATCCTTCCTGAATTTTTCCAGCTTAAAGCCATTGCTGCGAGTCCTGTCTAGGCTAGATGTTTTTAGCATGCTGTTTACATCCCCTTTAATTATCCTGTTTTCCCCTTTAAACACCTCATCATATCCCTCCTAATTCTACACCTTTCTAGAGAGTGCAGATTCAGGGCCCTCAGTCTATCCTCATAGGGAAGATATCTGATACATTTGGGATCAACTTTGTCATCGCCTTTGTGTGTTTCCCGGTGCATGTATACCCATTCTGTAATATGGTGACCAGAACTGTGCAGCATAATCTAGATGAAGCCTAAACAAAGATATATAGGTTGAAGAACCCAAACCCGAGGACTTCTATTATACAGTGGAAACCTCGCATAACGCTATTAATCCGTTCCTGAGAGCTCAATGTTAGGCGAGATTATCGTTAGGCGAATGAATTTTCCCCATAAGAAAATAATGGAAATCAAATTAACCCCCTGCAAGACACCCCAAAGTGTGAAAAAAAAAAATTTACCACATGAAATATTAATTTTAATACACACAAACTGAAGAAGGCATGTGCAGTTACATGACACTTACCTTTATTGAAGATCAGGTGATGATTGATGGGATGGGAGGAGGGGAGAGTGTTGATGGTCTTAGTGTTTAGAAGGGGAATCCCCTTCCATTAGCACTTGAGGTGTCAAGTCCTTTTCTGAGGTTACTTCCCTTCTTTTAATGCCACTAGGACCAGCTTCAGAGTCACTGGACTTCTGTCGCACAACATGTCTGTCCATAGAGGTCTGTACCTCTCGTTCCTTTATGACTTTCCTAAAGTGTTTCACAACATTGTCAGTGTAATAGTCACCAGCACGGCTTGCAATAGCTGTCTGAGGGTGATTTTCATCCATAAAGGTTTGCACTTTAAGCCACATTGCACATATTTCCTTAATCTCCGAAGCAGTTTCCTCAGGTCTGGCCTCTTGCTGTTGAAGTTGGTCTAGCAGCTCATCAGTGGTTAGTTCTTCATTGTCCTCCTCCACCAACTCTTCCACATCCTCCCCACTAACCTCCAACCCCAAGGACTTACCCAATGCCACAGTTGATTCCTCAACTGGCATACGCCTCTCAGGGTTAGCCTCAAATCCTTCAAAATCCCTTTTGTCTACACATTCTGGCCACAGTTTCTTCCAAGCAGAGTTCGAGGTCGTCTTAGTCACTCCCTCCCAAGCCTTACCTATAAGGTTTACACAATTGAGGATATTAAAGTGATCTCTCCAAAACTCTCTTAGAGTCAATTGAGTTTCTGAGGTCACTACAAAGCACCTTTCAAACAGAGCTTTTGTGTACAGTTTTTTGAAGTTTGAAATGACCTGCTGGTCCATGGGCTGCAGGAGAGGAGTGGTATTAGGAGGCAAAAACTTGACCTTAATGAAGCTCATGTCCCCACAAATTCACTCTGCCAAGTCTATAGGATGACCAGGGGCATTGTCTAACACCAGGAGGCACTTAATTTATTTTCAATTAGGTAATTTTTCACATTGGGGGCAAATGCTTGGTGTAACCAGTCATAGAAAAAGTCCCTAGTGACCCATGCCTTACTGTTTGCCCTCCACAGCACACAAATTAGCCTTGAGGATATTCTTTTGCCTGAACGCTCTGGGAGTTTCAGAGTGATACACTAATAAAGGCTTCACTTTGCAATCACCACTAGCATTGACACACATGAGAAGAGTAAGCCTGTCTTTCATAGGCTTATGTCCTGGGAGTGCTTTTTCCTCCTCAGTAATGTAGGTCCTGCTTGGCATTTTCTTCCAGAACAGGCCTGTTTTGTCACAGTTAAACACTTGTTCAGGTTTCAGTCCTTCACTGTCTATGTACTCCTTGAATTCCTGCACATATTTTTCAGCTGCTTTGTGGTCCGAACTGGCAGCCTCTCCATGCCTTATCACACTATGTATGCCACTATGATGCTTAAATCTCTCAAACCAACCTTTGCTGGCTTTAAATTCACACACATCATCACTAGTTGCAGGCATTTTTCTAATTAAATCCTGATGCAACTTCCTAGCTTTTTCACTTTTGATCGCTTGAGAGATGCTATCTCCCGCTATCTGTTTTTCGTATATCCACACCAATAACAGTCTCTCAACATCTTCTATCACTTGCGATCTCTGTTTCAAAAACAAAGTTGCTCCTTTGGCAAGAACAGCGATGGTTGATTGGGGTTTACTATACAACTTGTTGTTGCCACCTGCTTGTCCCATCTACCTCTTACTCTAACTGTAGCTACAACTAAATAATGGTTCAATATATCAGTTGCCCCTCTATAAACATGTACATCCTGGAGCCTACCCATCAACTTTTTTTATTTTTTTTTTTTTTATCACACTGGCAGATTCCCACCTGCCATAGCTTATCCTTCAACATCATTGCTACTTCTTCTTTAGCTCTAACTCTATTTGAAACCCCTGACCTAATCTCATTTATTCCTCTCCACTGAAACTCTCCCACCCCCTTCAACTTTGTTTCACTTAAAGCCAGAACATTCAGCTTCTTCTCATTCATAACATCCACAACCATCTCTTTCTTATCATTTGCACAACATCCACGCACATTCAGACTTCCCACTTTGACAATTTTCTTCTTATTCTTTTTGGTAATCTTTACAGGAAAAGGGGTTACTAGCCCATTGTTCCCGGCATTTTTGTTGACTTTTACAACACGCTTGGCTTGCATGTACACATTTATTTATACACACTCATCTGAGTTTTCTTTGATTTTATCTAAGTTCTTGTTCTTATTATTTTTCCTTTTATATCCATGAGGAAGTGGAATAAGAATCTTTCCTCCGTAAGCCATGCATGTTGCAAAAGTCAATTAAAATGCCGGGAACAATGAGCTAGTAACCCCTTTTCCTG
>NC_069416.1:7630947-7666073 GCF_026875155.1 Cherax quadricarinatus
TAATGGTTATGAAAAAATTTGAAAGTGTGCAGTATGGGTATTTTTATGATGAACGTTTTTCCCCACACAGGGTTTCATCGCCCTAAAAAAGAAGAATGCTGAAGTCGAAGAAGTTTGTGGTAATCAGCCCCTCACCCTGCATTCGATGTAATCAGTCCATCATCTTGAAAAATCTTTTCAGTTGAGGGCCTGTTTTATAAACTTCTATTTTCACCAATCTTCTTCGTTTGGGACTGATAAGCCACGCGTGACAAAACGTTTCCTCAATAAATATCCCCAAGTGTGCACTGTGTTAATTTATCAACTTGTGGGTTTCGCTAAACCTTTTAAAGTACATGAATGGTAATAATCCGACAAAAGGAAAAAGACACTGTGCAACTCTCGTGCTCTTCCCAAGTCCAAATTGGGGGAATGATTACCTCATTTTTTTGTAAATATTTCAAATTTTCTTTTACATTATTCCTTGGACGTATTGATAAAGCGACTGGACGACAAAAATTACATATATAGATCCCCCTTATGTGGCACATTTTCAATTTTTCATCATACGCCACCCTTTGTTGGGGGTTTTGTCTGTTTTCGTTTCTTATTTTTCACAATTTTTGATAGATGTCGGGGCGCTGGTGTTCGTGTTGGGCCTTCTTTAGCATATACAATTCCCCTCGTTCTCACTGTAAAAGGGTATTTTGGAGGAGACTGCAGAGAAAATGACTTTTATTGATTATAGTCATAGGGCTGGCGGAAAAAAAATTTCCCCCCCATCAATATAATAGTCCCAGGGATGGCAGGGCAAGAATGCCCTCCTCAGTTGTCCCGGGGCTGTTAGAAAAGCAATTTGCCAAAAAGACCCAGGCGGGGCAGAGGGGCAGGCCCTTCTCATCAGATAGCCCCCGAGCGGCGAGAGGCGGGTTTGCCAGATTATACAAGGGTCCCACCGACACTTTTTGTCACACCACCAGCTCGTTTGCCCCCCAATCAAACAACATTAGACCACAAAAACCCTGACATTTTTTTTAGGGGGTCGTGGGGTAGAAAGTCTGCGGGAGGCTATTTTTTCGGGTAGTGTTAGTGTTATAACTTCATTATGCACCCATACCCATTGTGGGTGGAAAGTCAAAATTTACGAGGCACGTAATGGGGTTCAGGGAGGGCCCCCCAAGGTTTGAGGCAAAGGAAGTTTTCAATTACAGTGGGGTTGGGGGTTTTGGGGGTGTACACCTAAAAAGTATGTTAGTAAGGGGTTGGGGGTTTATAGGATTTGTGAGAAACTTTTTGCCCAGAGGGAGGGATATGTTCCCCCCCCCCCCCTGGGTGAAAACGTTTCCAAAAACGTCCCATGAACCATGCTGTTTCTTGCCCTTATCCTACTTTAGGGGAAAATTTTGCGCATCCTTAGACCGTGACTAACATTCACACAAAAGAAGTGACCCGGGGTTTGTTCCCAAATTGAAGAAACGAAGTGCGTGTTTCCTACACCTCTGACCGTTTTCCCTACTAAAAAATAGGTTCTGGTTTAGCTAACTTTTGGGGGCGCTTTTCCCGGGGTGAGAGAGACGTAGGGTTGGCAGGGAAGCTTTTTCAGGAAACAGGACAAACCTGAGCTTTTTGGGCACGCCGAGGCAGGGTAGCTGCCCCCGCTCACCTTTCAGGGATTCTGCGGGGCGCATCCCCGAGGGGGCCCAAGGAACGTACGTAAATTGGCTTTTTTGAGTTATTCTGGCTTTTTATTTCCCCTTTTGGGGGATTGCCCCGATGGTTCCTTTTTTTTTCTCTTTATTTTTTTTTTTTCTTCTTTCCTTTTTTTATTTTTTTTTTTTTTTTATACTTTTTAAACCCTTTTTTTTTTCTTCTTGTGCTAAAACAAAGATGCTAGTCATGGGGATCTGTTGAGTATCAAGTGGTGATCCCTTCCCCTTGAATCCTGAGTATTTTTTTTGTCCCGGGTTTGTCTCCCTCTTTTTATCTTTTTATCGATTAGCGAGTCTATTGGGGTTGTCTTAGCTTTTCTCCATACCTCATGGGATTTTGTAATTGTAAAAAATGGTCCTCTCATTTTATCTTTATTTATTTCTACTGTTCCCTTGTATTTGACTGAAGAAGCCCACTGTATGGGAAACGTTTCAACAATAAAGAACCCAACTGTTGACATGTGTTTTAATCCAATTTTCAGTAAAATTTTAACCATTTTCAAAATACATGGCTCCCCCTTTTTTCCATATATAGTAGCAATGTTTGTTGTGTAAAAAACTTTCTACCCTTAGAGTCTTTATGTTTACTAGGTCCCTCCTTACTCCCAGTTGTATAAGGGGTCTGTTAAGTCAAATGAGGAAAACGCTAGAACATACTTGAAAACGTTTCGGACCTGGGACCTTGATCAGTAGGATCCTGCACCAAAACATCTACAGCTGAGTCAGCCCGTCCCCATCCCGTGAGTATCTTATATATCGTGGTCAAGTTTCCTCTGGTTCATCTCTGCGGTGATGTGAGGTGCAGTTGTCTCAGCCAATCTTTATATTCCTCGTGTCTTCCATGTGTGAGTGTTGTTGTTATAGGCGTCTGGAGTTCTTCAAGTGCTTGATGAGCTGCTAGTGTCTTGTTGTGGCTGTGTACTGCAGTAGTGCGCTTGTGTGTGTGTACTCACCTAATTCACCTAATTGTGGTTGCAGGGGTCGATTCATAGCTCCTGGCCCCGGGTCTTCACTGGTCGCTACTAGGTTCGCTATCTCCCTGCTCCATAAGCTTTGGCATACCTCTTCTTAAAGTTAAGTATGAATCCTGCCTCCACTACATAACTCTCCAGACTGTTCCACTTCCTGACAACTCTATGACTGAATAAATACTTCCAAATATCCCTGTGACTCATCTGAGTCTTCTACTTCCAATTGTGTGTGTGTGTATGTGAACTCAGTTGTAGCTCCAGGGATTGTCTCTCAGCTCCTGGCCCCGTTAACTGCGTACTACCGGTTTCACTAGTTTCGTTCCTTTATGACTATGTCGTACCTGCTTCACCTGCTTCGTCTGTTTCACCTGCTTCACCTGTTTCACTTGCTGTACCTGTTTCACGTGCTTCGCCTGCTTCACCAGCTTCACCTGCAAGTTAGCAGTCTCGGGCCCCTCGGTTTATACTCCGTCTCCGGTCTTCTTTGTTCTCCGACCTCCATAAAAAATCGACAAAGTTGACATAGACTAAGAGTTGTTATCCCACCTCAGCTTATTTCGAAGCCCAGCGTATCCTGCGGTTACACTTCATGCCCAGGATGCCACCCTATTATAGTTTTCTAAATTATTTTGGGACTTGCGCATGAGTTATTAGGGTTATCAAAGCTTATTGTTTGGGTAACATTGATGATGGGTTGGGCGAATATTTTTTTTTTAGTGGGTTTGGGTTTGACAGGGACCTGCCAAGTATGGGCCGGTGGGCCTGCTGCAGTGTTTCTCCTTTCGTATGTTCTTAACCTAAGAATGAATTTCAACGTACAAAGAAGAAAAAGAATTAGACATATGCACCGTCTGGGTATCTTCTGAGAATAGTTCAACAAGGACTGACTACCTCATCATCTGTTAAAAACATGAGAATGGAGGAACACTGCAGCAGGCCTACTGGTCCATGCTAGGTAAGTTCTTCTCAAACCCAAACTCACTCACAAAAATATCTACCCAACAAATTTTCAATGCTACCCAGAGAACAACTTTTATAACCCCATACATCATCTCTGTTTCGAATTGATAAAGCCGCTGGTTCTAGAAACGTCTACAAATAAAGTCACCCAGGTATTGCACATGTGTCTAATTCCTCATCTTGTCGGTATTGTATGCTATTATTGTAATAATTCTTACACGAATAAACACATTAAAACTTAACATAATTCGTATGTCTAGACATAAATAACATACGTACTTATAACCTCATAGGTACGAGTTTTGATTTATTGTCTCCTGACATGAAATGATAATAAAACGATTGCAAACAATGGGTGGAATTGGAACCCATGGCGCGCTGGCCTGCTAGCTTCAGTTCTGGGTTACATTGAGTTCCAACCCTCGTCACTTCTGTCACTTTCTTCTCTTCCACACTTAGTTCCTCAGATACATATCTTTATTAACAATATTCTAACCAGCCAAGCCTAAGATCTAATAATAAAAATAATAATAATCTTTATTTTGACATGTTCAAGGTATACAGTCCTAGTTGACATCAGTGACATACTATTATGTAGAAAACTCCTTGATAAATTAGACACATGTGCAACTCTTGGGTATCTTTATTGAGGAAACGTTTCGCCACACAGTGGCTTCATCAGTCCATACATAGGAGAAACTTGAAGAACAGGAGGAGAATGAGGTAATCAGTCCCTCAACCTTGAGTCGATGTGTTCAGTCCATCAAGATTGATGGACTGAACACATCGACTCAAGGTTGAGGGACTGATTACCTCATTCTCCTCCTGTTCTTCAAGTTTCTCCTATGTATGGACTGATGAAGCCACTGTGTGGCGAAACGTTTCCTCAATAAAGATACCCAAGAGTTGCACATGTGTCTAATTTTTCAACATGTCGGTTCTCTGAACCATTCATCTACAAAGAAAACTCCTTGTTATGCAGAGCATTTCCGTTAAGTTAGTTCAGTTTTGTCCCAGGATGCGACCCACACCAGTCGACTAACACCCAGGTACCTATTTTACTAATAGGTGAACATGGACAGCAGGTGCCTTAAGGAAGCACGTCCTGGACCCACTTCTTAACTTCCAAATTTACCGACTTATACTGGTTCCTGGTCTCTTGGTCCCCTATCATACCTGCTCCTGAAACTGTGAAAGGACTGTGTGTAAATTTGATTCTGCAAATTTCATAATAGATAACTTGCTCTTAGGCATGTTCAGATAGTATACGTTATTACCACATGTGTGTACACGCACAGGTGTACACACAGTTAATATACATGTTCATGGAGTACTAAGGGACTGACTGCATGTAAGTTTGCCTTCACCAGCGGTCTTGATGCTTCAGAATCACGAATTAATGTCTGTGTGGTGAGTCAGTCCCAGCTTTGTTTCTCTGGCTGGTTGCCTGTGACTAGTTTCCAGAGTGCTTCTGTTTGTTTCTGGCCGGCAGGATTGTCTAGTCAATTGTTTAATAATCTTAAGAACACACTTGATTGAACGTGAGGTAAGCCATGCAGTGTTCCTTCGTTCTTATGTTCTTATGTTCTTATGTTCTTATGTTATCCACCGCTGCCTTGACCTCACGAGTCTGGTTCACATATTTTTCCTGCTCATTAGCAGATGTTTTATGTCCAGGCAGGACGGGACCAACGTTCCTTAGTATTTTATTTTGGTAGCCATGACGCGGTTTGTTACTTAGAGTATTGTGCCTTTTGTTCTTCAGGGTGAGTGTAGGTTGGGATTAGTTATAGCTATGTTATTGTGTGCTAGTATCATTCAGTGAGTTATTATGTTGCATCACTCAACACGTTCCCGTAATGTGACTCATTGCAGCTATGGTATGGTACCCTGTATCATTCAGGATGTATTAGAACTGGACGAGTAGCCGCCTCTAAGTGGCGAATTTTAGGTATTTTGTGTGAGTGCAGGTTGACAGTTATACAGTGCAGCTAAGAGCTGATCACACTGTATATTGTTCATGTCTCGACAATGTATATATGTCCATTCTGGGATTAGGTCTGACTGAACTCCCTTGCAAGGGAGTTCATAGGAGAATGAAACTTATGACGATGTTTCGGTCCGTCTTGGACCATTAACAAGTCTCCTATGTGAGGGTTATTTGTGTTTTTGTTAAAGTCGCGGTATTATGCCTTTTTATTCTTTATTATTCCTAAGACTTTGGCTCTTCCACGTCAATGAAAATAAATTCAGGATGCATCAATATTGTGACTTTTTTTTTTTGCAGTGCTACCATATTGTGATATATTGTTTCTTATAGCCTTCAGGGTCTAGTTAAATGAAAATTAGATATAGCTATGGTATGGCGCCTCCTGTCCTTCAGTCTGGAGTTTTGAGACTCTCTGATCGCGGGTTCTAACCCCGCCCGTGGTATGGTTTGGCCTTGTGTGTGAGAGTGTGGATTAGATTTAGATTTTGCCACTGAAGTGGCTAGGTTATTGTGCACACCATATCCATCCTGTGGAGGGTAGTGCAAGAGCATATGGATATACAAAAGGCCTAGGAACTAGGCCCCAAAATGGTTTACAGGAATTCATTTAGATTTATATCTACGGTTGACTTATCTGTCGCTAGCCAATTTAGGAAATTTACTTAATATGCTTGGTATCTTATTTTCATTAATAAGATATCTTGATATAGTATCACAAATTAATAAGATATCTTGATATAGTATCACAAATGTTATTATACTGTCTCTATATTACTCAATAAGTGGGCAATAAAGCATATAGTGTCGTAGTTCACTATGGTGGACCACGACAGCAGTGACCACTAGCTTACTTCTGCTAGACTCAGTGGTCTGAGTGTCACTATGGTGGACCACGACAGCAGTGACCACTAGCTTACTTCTGCTAGACTCAGTGGTCTGAGTGTCACCATGATGGACCACGACAGCAGTGACCACTAGCTTACTTCTGCTAGACTCTGGTCTGAGTGTCACCATGGTGGACCACGACAGCAGTGACCACTAGCTTACTTCTGCTAGACTCAGTGGTCTGAGTGTCACTATGGTGGACCACGACAGCAGTGACCACTAGCTTACTTCTGCTAGACTCAGTGGTCTGAGTGTCACCATGGTGGACCACGACAGCAGCAGTTACCGAGTTTAACTCGCTATTAAACCAGGATCAGTTTTGTGACATTAAAGATAAGTCACACGATCAGCTGAACTAGTTGTGTCAGCCTTCTCAAGCATGACGTACTCCGAGTATATAACATTTTATTCGAGGTTAATAATACAACCACTTCTTGAGTTTCATCTAATCGGACAAGTTGGCAGTTATGGTGTAGTTGTAGGAACCCTCCCCTCCATATAAGGGATGGAGAGGAAATATGTAGGTAAAACATCAAGATCTCTGGGGCTTAAGATCCGTGAACTGGGTGAAGAGGTTGACTCCAGAAAAACTGGCGTAATACCTAATTCCCTGGTCTGGAGACACACTCATTTGCTGCGGCTGAGTACGCTTATTGATCTCTTTTGTTTGAGTTATTAGACAATAGCAGTGAGTGAACTCACTGTGCTCCCTCACTTATTATAATTCTCATTTGTGTGGTATCTGCCCACTCTTCTGCCCTATTGCGCTCTGTACATATTGTAAATATTGGTGGTGGGAACATACAGGTACTCAATACTCAAAAAAGCTACCTTTGTGTTTGCCATAGCTTGGTTCGTTCCTTGGCTAGTGACTTGAATTACGACCAGGAGATTCATTTGTTTCTGTGTTTATAATATTTAGAGCTACACCCGCTGCCATCCTCGTAACGAGGCCACTTCTACACTATGACAGCTTAAAACTTAAGATAGCTCCAATCTTGGCTAACTCTACAATTTTCCATTTGTAACTTGAGTTTATGTAATAGATTATTTCTGTTATTTCTCTGTCAAAACGATGATTATTGCTTTTGATATGCTAGAATGTAGCTGTATGATTTTGATTTTGCCGCCGAATCAACTAGTTTTTTCTAATGGCTAGTGTACTGTGCATCCCATACATATCCTGTAGACGGTAGTAGCTACTTTATTGTGCACCCTATACCCATCCTGTAGACCGTAGGGGCTAGTTTATTGTGCAACCAATATTCATCCTATGGATGGTAGTGGCTAGTTTATATCTATCCTGTGGATAGCCAAGGCGAGAGAAAGAGCTACGAAGAGCGGAGATTTCAGAGTCGAGAAAGTGAGAATTACAGACGCGGAGGACACAGAGAAAGAGAGAAACAAAATTATTTTCTTGGGAGAAGGAGCTTGGTAAGAAAAGTAGTGAATGCACATCCCAATGTGCATAGGCTCACGGTGAACGGAAAGATGATAGTTTGCTACAGAGCGGTGGACATGAATGTGAATCTTATTCCTGGCTTTGCTTCTCTAGCTGCCTGCCTTTCTCAGTACATTGCCAAATGGTCTAATCTTCAGAACAAACGTGACTTGACCTGATCTTTGCCTCCTCCTCCTCCTCCTCTCCTTTCTTCTGGACAAGTCTCCTGCATTTTCTTTGCCTTCCCTGTCATCTGACTTTTCTCTTTCTTGCTTCGTTTTGTTTCGTAGCTTGGACCAGTAGGCTCATTGCAGTTGTTCTCTGCCACCACCATGGTGACAAGTGTCAGAGTGTTGAGATACGTCAGTCTCCACTACCTTGAAATGTAATTAAACTCTCATTACTCTATCATTAGTCCTGCCTGGGTGGGTCAGTAGCTCTCCTGCAGTGCTCCCCTCAAGGAAGGTTCCTTGATGTTGGTGAGGGGCTCTTGATTTAGGGAATTGGATCTGTGCTCCAGTTCCCCGAATTAAGCCTGAATGCCTTCCACATCCCCCCCCAGGTGCTGTATAATCCTCCGGGTTTAGCGCTTCCCCCTTGATTATAATAATAATAATCCTGCAGTGCTCCTTCGTTCTTTTGTACTGTTACTGCTACTACTACTATTAAATCAAGTAGAATTATGATTACGAGTGAGACGGGTTTGAATTCCCGAGAGGACCGACTTTCTGGGCTGTGGTCCCAATTTTGCCTTCCTTGCTTCTAATAGTAAATCCCCGTTCCCTTTTGCAACGTCTTCGAGATGAGTCTTTGACAGTATTTAAGACTCCATTCTCATTCTTCAGCTGCATATCGTTCCAGAATTCTTCTTCAGGCTGAGGGACTGACCACCTCTCATACTGTTTCTCCAAATTTGGTGGACTGATTACATCTTCATTTCACTAGTACACCTACTGCCTCTGTAATTGATTGAAGAAACCTATTGTGCAGGCGAAACGTTTCAACAATAAAGATACGCAAGTGTTGCACATGTGTCTTACTCATCAACTGTCGGTATTTTATACCATTTTCGATACAACAGATATATGGTAAGAATCAAACACTCTACAGAGTTCAGGAAAGAATCAAACACTATTAACTTCATGTTTTCTTTTATTATCAGAATAAGTGTTACAAATTACTTTGAGACATAGAAAATGAAAGCCTATCTACGTATATACATCCTAGCCGTGCTGGCTAATAAATTACATCTTAGACTTGATGACTATGTACATTATTTACAATGTATTCAACCTTTCTTACACAAAATATTCTTACTCTCAAAATCAAAACGCGAAGGCCACGAATATAAGAAAATAGTCCACAACTAACGCACGTTTCGAAGAGCTTTGATGTTTCACTCCGTAACGTGTAACATTTCCTCTTCAAAGTGTGTGTTAGCTGTTAATTGTTCCAGCCACGTTATTGTGGCTATTATTATTCTTATTTAAGAAAATATAGTCGTTTCAGGAATTCTGAGGGTACAAGATCAACTTCGTAGAAGATGTCATTTTTCTCGTCATAAATAACAAGCCTCCGACGCGAGTTTTTTCATATTATGTCCACTCATGAATACGCGACCAGTGGTTACTGGTGCTGGCTCGTTAATTAGTCAACTGTTTAATTGTACCGAGTTGGGTGTGGGTGCTAAAGCACTGTTGTTGTACCGTTGTTGGTGTGGTGCTAAGCAAACTGTTGGTTGTACCGTGATGGTGTGGGGTGCTAAAGCAACTGTTGGTTGTACCGTTGTTGGTGTGGGTGCTAAAGGCAACTTTTGGTTTGTACGGTGTTGGGTGTGAGGGTGCTAAAGCAACTTTGATGTACCGGTGTTGGGTGGGGTGCTAAGGCAGCTGTTGGTTTACCGGTGTTGGGTGTGGGGCAAAGGCAACTTTTTGGTTGACGGGTTGGGTGGGGGTGCTAAGGCAACGTGGTTGTCCCGGTGTTGGGTGTGGTGCAAAGGCAACGTTGTTGACCGTTTTGGTGTGGTCTAAGGCAACTGGGGTTTGTCCCGGGTGTTGGGGTGGGGGTCTAAGGCAACTTTTTGGTGTGGGGTTTTGGGGTGGGGGCGCTAAGGCACTGTTGGTTGTACCGGTTTTGGGTGTGGGGCAAAGGCAACTGTTTTGGTAGGGGTTTTTTGGGGTTGGGCGCTAAGGCAACTGTTGGTTTGTCCCGGGTGGGGGTAGGATCCTAAGGCAACTTCGGGTTGTGCTATTGTTTTTTTTTTTTTTTTTTTTTTTTTTTTTTTGCTAAAACAACTGCGCTTTACTGGTTTGGGAAACAAAATTAAATAGTCTTGGTGCCCCTGTTCATATACCCTGGTTACAACCTACTGACATACCAAAGCGGGTTTTGCCCACCCTTTTTACAAACAAAAGTTTTACCTTTTTGATTCCAGGAATCAGCCTCTGCATCAAAAATTCACCCCTGAGTGGGGAGACAATGAACACACGCGTTCCCAACCAACACACACGAGATAAACCAACCATCCACTCCTTTCTGCATACGACCCCCCCTCTGTCCTGGGGTTCCCTCTGCTGCATATCAGTTCCGCACACAATTTTTTTTTTTTTTAGGGTAAAGTATGTAACTTCACGAGGGGGGCATTTAAAGCTGCATTTGGACTGTACACATCTAGAGTATTTTTAAAACCCAAAAGAATTAAAGTAAAACCCTTTTTTTATATAATACGAATATCACCTCTCGGGTATCTACACTGAGAATCGCACCTCTCGTGCACATACATTAAAAGATACCACATTCTGTTATATTCACGATCTTCCCCAAAACCACGTAACAACACGAGACAACAGTTTCATACAACTTATTCCCTTTCCCTGCTCTTTGTACTTGGGTTACCCCTTGGGGCACATATCTCCTGCACTCCTTGGGCCACGGCCTTTCTCTCCGGGACCAACCAGGGTGAAGACTGGGCCAAGAGCGAGATCCCAGCAAAAAAAAAGGCACCGTACAGCCCCAACAGTAACTGAAGCCCACAAAGGTCTTCACACCCAAGGAACAGGCGTAGCACGGAATTGGCGTGGCCCTATCCGCGATGCTTAAACGGGAACAATTCGCCGATGTAAAATCCACCGATAGTGATATTCCCCCAAAGCTACTTGGAATATCAAGGCAAAAGTAAAGGAACCCAATCAAAACCTGGCCCGCTCCACCCCCAATGCGCCCGGACGATAAAAGTACCAAACCTGCTAGTGCTGTCGCATCAAAGATTTGATACAATTTGCAAAGGGAGCCTACCACCGTGCAAAAAAACTAGGACACCCTTCCACAAGATTTGTAGAAGACCCACCACCCTGCAGCGCTTAAGGGTTTATTCCCCCCGAAGGCTTTAGTCAAATTGAAAAGCATAGAAGTTAAAACGTTTTGCTCCCGAATTTCTGGGAAAACCATTAGACCACAGGTAATCAACACGGGGTTTAATCAGGGCTCGACGCCACCCCTACAAATAACTTCCGTTGTTTCCCGCATCCGTCTGTAGGGTCTCGGGTCCCTTTCGTGATATCCAGTCCTCCACGCAGCCCTGAAGGAGGGAGCAGCGTCTCTTCACTCCACGATAAGCAAAATAACTTGGGGTCTCAGGAAGACATGAGCCTAGGAAAAAAATGCTGGCGCTAGGAGGCCCCCAAAGCAAGCTGACGCCCTCGAATACCTCCCATACGAAAGAGAGTAGCATCCCATATTGGCTGTGACTTTGCTACTGAGCAAGGCAGCCGCGTATCTCAGGGTGGGCGATCTCGCTGATGTAAACGGGTTACGAGGAACTACCCCCGACCATACACCACACAGAAGGAGGAGGCGTATCCATATCACGTTTGACAAACACGTCACACCATGTAGGAAAAAGGGCAGCGATACACTCCATACACCTTTTTTCCCCATCTCATACCACCCACCGGGGATGCCGCCGAAGAAGGCCCCGGGAGCGACAAAGATGCAATCCGGGAACCCCCTGTTCGGCGTATTTTGAAGGGGTGAGAGTACTGGTTAGGGGGGGAGGAATCTGCAAGAGGCGGGGGCGGGGGGGGTAGCCTTTCCCCACCCTTTTCCCAAAGGGGTCCTAACTACGATCACGTCGCCAAAACCTGCAAACGTAACAAAAATCTTAACTTTTAAAGTACCGTGACGGAGAAAAAAGAAAACCAACGAAATCGTAAAACACGCTTACACACCAGGGAACGGGGGGCGTTTAAACCCCAAAGGCGCGGTTCAAACCAAACCCAAAAACAAACGCACTGGATGAGTTCAAACCCCACCCATTCCGGGGTTTTTACAAAATAAAAATTAATGAAATCAAATAAAAAAAAGGGGTTTTTTTGACTTATACATTTCCATTTTTTTTGGGGACCCCAAAAGGAAAACAGTAAAATTTAAATTTATAAATTTATGAAAATTTTAAAAAATTTGCAAAAAATTTTGGGAACCTAATTTACCGGAAAAAAATTTGATTAATATAAAAACCAATTTTTTAACGTATCAAAAATTTTACATTTGAAAAGTAACAGTTTTTCTAAGAAAAAAAAAGGTTGGAGTGAGCCGCTACACCTTGTGAAGAACGATCAAGAGTTGATTATATCCTGCTGAGTATGTGTTTAATGTGCATGACGGTATGAATTTCATGACGTTATGGTGTGTAGACGGGATGGGGTTTTATGACTTATGGTTTTATGAAGTTATGGTGTGTATGATGGTTTTGACGTGTATGGTGTGTATGACGTGAGGTTGTAGACGTTATGGGTTTATGATGGTTGATGTGTATGAGTGTATGGGTGTATGACGGAAAGGGGTGTATGATGATATGAGTTATGGGGTATGACGTGTATGGGGGTTTTTTGATGTGTATGGTGTGTATACGTGATGGTGGAAAACGTTAGGGTGTTGACGTGTATGGTGTTAATGATGTGTATGGTGTGTATGACTGTATGGTGTGTATGACGTGTAGGTGTGTATGACGTGAAGGGGTGTGTATGACGTGTAATGGTGTGTATGACGTGTATGGTGTTTAATGATGTGTATGGTGTGTATGATGTGTATGACGTGTATGATGTGAATGATATGTATGGTGTGTGTGATGTATATGATGTGTATGACGTGTATGATGTGTATATGTATGGTGTGTATGACATGTATGATGTGTATGACATGTATGTGTTTATGATGTGTATGATGTGTATGACGTGTATGATGCGTATGATATGTATGGTGTGTATGATGTGTATGACATAATGTGTAGGATAGGTATGGTGTGTATGATGTGTATTGTTTGTATGACGTGTATGTGTATGCTGTGTAATATGTATGGTGTGTATGAATGTTTATGGTGTATATGGTGTGTATGGAGTGTATGGCATATATGCACTAAAGCAGCAGTGCATACGCACCGGTTGGTGTATACTTTAGTATATATATACACCTAGATATTATTTTCTTGGCTACATTATTGATTAAAGAACACTGACTGACGACATTTAGGTGACGTGCAGCCTTAAGTTAATTGAAGACTTTTTTGGGGCCCACGTACTTTGTATTAAGACCCACGATGCTATCTTGTTTTCTGTTATTACACATTCTCGACGATACAATGTAGTAGATTCTTACCCTCTTCTCCAGACATGTCATTATCCTCTTTTTCCATTAGCTCTCTGGAAGTTCAGATCTACAACATCAAAGTTATTTTCCCTTAACACTTGAGAACTTTAAGTTTCATGTCACCCATAAGGTTAAACAGACGTGAGTAAACAATTAGGAAATTATATTACGAATACTTTCAGTCCTGAGTTAATGTTTATTACAAACGTGTTTGGGGTAAATAAGGCTCAAGAACCGAGACTTATCTAGGATATAATAATAATAATAATAATAATAATAATAATAATAATAATAATAATAATAATAATAATAATAATAATAATTATTATTATTATTATTATTATTATTATTATTATTATTATTTCTACAAGTGCATGTACATGGTATACAGGCCTAGATGACATCAATGACATATTACTATATAGAAAGCCCCATGTTATGCAGAGGATTTCGGTCAAATTAGGTCAATTTTGCCCCCACATCAGTCGACTAACACCCAGGTACCTATTTTGGTTATAGGTGAACATAGACAGCAGGTGTCTTATGGAAACACGTCCTAATGTTTCCACCCGTACTGGGAATCGAACCATGGACCTCAGTGTGTGAACTGAGTGTGCTACCAAAAAAGTTGTTTGTTTATGTGTGTTGAATTACAACCTATGGGCAACACGTGTCTTGAACCACAACCCGAGGTGTAACAC
Organism: Cherax quadricarinatus; assembly: GCF_026875155.1. NCBI lineage: Eukaryota > Metazoa > Arthropoda > Malacostraca > Decapoda > Parastacidae > Cherax > Cherax quadricarinatus. The sequence goes on from NC_069416.1 coordinate 7,645,227, forward strand.
CTGTCCAGAACCACAACCCGAGGTGTAACACCTGTCCAGAACCACAACCCGAGGTGTAACACCTGTCCAGAACCACAACCCGAGGTGTAACACCTGTCCAGAACCACAACCCGAGGTGTAACACCTGTCCAGAACCACAGCCCGAGGTGTAACACCTGTCCAGAACCAAAAACCCGAGGTGTAACACCTGTCCAGAACCACAGCCCGAGGTGTAACACCTGTCCAGAACCACAACCCGAGGTGTAACACCTGTCCAGAACCACAACCCGAGGTGTAACACCTGTCCAAACCACAACCCGAGGTGTAACACCTGTCCAGAACCACAACCCGAGGTGTAACACCTGTCCAGAACCACAGCCCGAGGTGTAACACTTATCCAGAACCACAGCCCGAGGTGTAACACTTATCCAGAACCACAACCCGAGGTGTAACAGCTATCCAGAACCACAACCTCAACAAAAGTTTGGTTCCAGGCCTACCCTCTGTTACTTGCCTCCAGATGTGCGGCTCAAATTTATATATTTTTATTTATTTTACTCAGTACAGAGATAATGCACTTTACTTGTAATAAAATATTATTAGGCATAGAAGTCAGCCACAACGTCTTTATGCAACAATGAATAAACCTTACTGGTTTAACATCTTTATGCAACAATGAATAAACCTTACTGGTTTAACATCTTTATGCAACAATGAATAAACCTTACGGGTTTAACATCTTTATGCAACAATGAATAAACCTTACTGGTTTAACATCTTTATGCAACAATGAATAAACCTTACTGGTTTAACATCTTTATGCAACAATGAATAAACCTTACTGGTTTAACATCTTTATGCAACAATGAATAAACCTACTGGTTTAACATCTTTATGCAACAATGAATAAACCTTACTGGTTTAACATCTTTATGCAACAATGAATAAACCTTACTGGTTAACATCTTTATGCAACAATGAATAAACCTTACGGGTTTAACATCTTTATGCAACAATGAATAAACCTTACTGGTTTAACATCTTTATGCAACAATGAATAAACCTTACTGGTTTAACATCTTTATGCAACAATGAATAAACCTTACTGGCTTAACATCTTTTAATAAATTAATATATAAAATAAACGTGAGGATTTCACACAAGTATAAGATTGTATAGGACTGTATAAGATTGTTTAAGATTATATAAGACTGTATTAGATTGTATAAGATTGTTTAAGATTGTATAAGACTGCGTAAGATTGTATAAGACTGTATAAGATTATTTAAGATTGTATAAGATTGTTTAAGATTGAGACACTTATGCAGCATATGGGAATCTTTATTCAGGAAACGTTTCGCCACACAGTGGCTTCATCAGTCTAATACAAAGAGGAAGGCGTAAGGAGAGGAGGAGAATGAGGTAATCAGTCCCTCAACCTGGAGTCGATGTGTTCAGTCCATCAATCTTGTAGAATGTACAGCATAGGGCCGTAGACGTGGCTTATATACTGTAGTGAGGTGACGTGAAGCAGGTGGAGGCGGGGTCATAGTGGTACCATCCACTAGTCGAAGTAGGTCTTCGTCCAAAGGTTGAACAAGTGTTGAAGAATTCTTTGTAACAAGATCCCATGATGCTGCAGTGTCTGACAGTTGTGATGAATGGTTTGAAAAACCGATTCAAAAAGATTCCCATATGCTGCATAAGTGTCTCAATCTTCAACATGTCGGTTTTTCAAACCATTCATCACAAGATTGTTTAAGATTGTATAAGACTGTATAAAATTATTTAAGATTGTATAAGACTGTGTAAGATTGTATAAGACGGTATAAAATTATTTAAGATTGTATAAGATTGTTCAAGATTGTATAAGACTATGCATAATTTAAAAAGTAGCTACTGTGTGTGTGGTGTGTGTGTGTGTGTGTTGTGTGTGTGTGTGTGTGTGTGTGTGTGTGTGTGTGTGTGTGTGTGTGTGTGTGTGACTCAATATCTGCACTAATAATTCATTACAGTTGTGACCGGGTGTGGACGTGTGAATTGCTCATTACTTTATAATTTGTCCATGACTGTAACCATGTATAGACGTGTAGATGACTCATTTACCTTTGTAACTTGTGAGTTCATTACCTTTGTGCCTTTTTCAACTATCAAAACTTTGGGGTCCAGTCCCTGGACTCATTATGTACCTCTGTAATCTTTTGACTACCACCCACAGGATGGGTATGCGGTGCATAATTAAGATATTAAACTAACTAACTTCTGAGCTCACAGGAGAGGAACAGCATAAGAGTTCAGAATGTGACGCTGCTGGGTACGGCACAGCACACACTGGTGTGGTCTGTGACGCTGCTGGGTACGGCACAACACACGCTGGTGTGGTCTGTGACGCTGCTGGGTACGGCACAACATACACTGATGTGGTCTGTGACGCTGCTGAGTACAGCACAACATACACTGGTGTGGTCTGTGACGCTGCTGAGCACAGCACAGCACACACTGGTGTGGTCTGTGACGCTGCTGAGTACAGCACAACACTGGTGTGGTCTGTGACGCTGCTGAGTACAGCACAACACACTGGTGTGGTCTGTGACGCTGCTGAGTACAGCACAACGCACACTGGTGTGGTTTGTGACGCTGCTGAGTACAGCACAACGCACACTGGTGTGGTCTGTGACGCTGCTGAGCACAGCACAGCACACATTGGTGTGGTCTGTGACGCTGCTGAGTACAGCACAACACACTGGTGTGGTCTGTGACGCTGCTGAGTACAGCACAACACACACTGGTGTGGTTTGTGACGCTGCTGAGTACAGCACAACACACTGGTGTGGTCTGTGACGCTGCTGAGTACAGCACAACGCACACTGGTGTGGTCTGTGACGCTGCTGAGTACAGCACAACACATGCTGGTGTGGTCTGTGACGCTGCTGAGTACAGCACAACACATACTGGTGTGGTCTGTGACGCTGCTGAGTGCAGCACAACGCACACTGGTGTGGTCTGTGACACTGCTGAGTACAGCACAACGCACACTGGTGTGGTCTGTGACGCTGCTGAGCACAGCACACACTGGTGTGGTCTGTGACGCTGCTGAGTACAGCACAACACACTGGTGTGGTCTGTGACGCTGCTGAGTACAGCACAACATACACTAGTGTGGTCTGTGACGCTGCTGAGTACAGCACAACACACACTGGTGTGGTCTGTGACGCTGCTGAGCACAGCATAACACATACTGGTGTGGTCTGTGACGCTGCTGAGTACAGCACAACGCACACTGGTGTGGTTTGTGACGCTGCTGAGTACAGCACAACACATACTGGTGTGGTCTGTGACGCTGCTGAGTATAGCACAACGCACACTGGTGTGGTCTGTGACGCTGCTGAGTATAGCACAACGCACACTGGTGTGGTCTGTGATGCTGCTGAGTACAGCACAACACATACTGGTGTGGTGTGTGACGCTGCTGAGTACAGCACAACGCACACTGGTGTGGTCTGTGACGCTGCACAGTACAAGACATCTGAGACCGACCAGCTAATGGCCACTGTTTGTGGTGTGTGTGTGTGTGTGTGTGTGTGTGTGTGTGTGTGTTCACTTATATATAATCGTCACCTGTAAGTGGTTGAAAGGGTTGAGTCTTAGCTCCTGGCCGCTCCTCTCCACTGGCTGCTACTACATCTCACTCCTGGCTGCTTGTGGCCTACCTTTCCTGTTTTTAAAGCCATGTATGAGTCCTGCCTCTACCTCACCTCGGTCCAGTTCGTCCCACTTCCTGATCAATAAGAGACTGAAGAAGTATTTCCTAACAGTCCTGTGAATCATCTTTGTTTTTAAGTTCCACTTAGGCCCTCGTGTACCTGATTCCTGCCTCTCGAATAGTCTGTCTGTGCCCGTCCTTTAAATTACTCTCAGTATTTTGTACGTCATAACCATGTCACATCGAGTCCTGCCTCTAATGTCATCAGGTTTAGCTACTTTAGCCTCTTCTAATATTTTATACACCACAGCTCTGGGACTCGTCTCATTGCAAATCTCTGCATCTTTCCAGCATTTTAACATGCTTTATCAGGTGTGGGTCCTACACTGGTGCTGCATACTTCAAGAAGGGTCTGTCTTATGTTGTATATAGTGTAGTGAATAAATCCTTTTGATGTTCCTACAAATTAGTCTTACATTTGTCGGACGCGCTTTTGCATATCAGGCGATATGCTCGGCATTATGCTCACCCCAAGATCCTTCTCTTCATATTTTCCTTGTCCTTCTCTGACTTTTCAACTTGTTGGGTTACAACTTCGTAGCAACTTCACACAAATAACCAGCACATAGGAAAGGGAAGCTTACGACGACGTGTCGGACCGACTTGAACCATTTACAAAGTCGTCTTAAGCTGCTCTCTCATATGTGCAGGTTATTTGTAAATTGTTTCAATCACGGTATTGTTCCTTATTGTTCTTTAACAGCAACGTGTCAGAGCAGCCAGCAGCTTGTCCATGTAGCCTTCCCTGGTTTGCTGTTGGTATTCGCCTCGTAAAAAATTTCCTGGTGCTGCTCAGTCACGGCGCTGCCAGACAAGTTGAGGCCATTTTTTCAAATTTGCTTTTTTTGTGGTTTAGAGCATGCGCTAATATTACCTATCCTAACATAACCTAACCTACCCTAACCAAACTAACTTAGACTGAGGTTAGGGTGTCTAGAACAAACAGACGGATGAATGGAGCATTCAGATATTAGGTCTACCACAACAGGGGGTCAGGGTGTGTGGGTGTGTACTCGCCTACCTGTGGTTACAGGGGTCGATTCACAGCTCCTGGCCCTCGCCTCTTCGCTGTGTACTCACCTATTTGTAGTTGCAGGGGTCGATTCATAGCTCCTGACCCCGCCTCTTCACTGAGTGTGTGTGTGTGTGTGTGTGTGTGTGTGTGTGTGTGTGTGTGTGTGTGTGTGTGTGTGTGTGTGTGTGTTTGTACGTGTGTGAAAACAATCTCACACGTCTTAAAGCAGATAAACTAAAGAGTCAGCAACACTAACAACCAATTATAATAAACAAGCCAAATTACATCATAACACGGATGGAGGATTATCATTATAATAACTGGAAGACGCTAAACCCTCAAGGGTCGTACAACGCCTTGGGAGGGGAGGGGGAATCAGATGTGAGCGAAGGCAAGGCAGGCAGCCCTGTGTTTGTGGTGTGTACCTGTACAGTGCTCTGGGGGTCAACGCCCCCCGGCCCGGTCCTTGACCAGGTCTCCCGGTGGATCAGAACCTGATCAACCAGTTTATTACTACTGGCCGCATGTAATCCAACGTATGAACCACAGCCTGGCTGATCGGGTTCTGACTTTAGGTATTTGTCCAGCTCCCTCTTGAAAGCAGCCAGGGATCTATTGGTAATCCCCCTCATGCCTGGTGAGAGGCTGTTGAACAACACTTCTGTAGTATTAATTAACACACCTTCCTAGAGGACACTAGAGGGAGCAAACAGCGCCTGGGAATGGGAAGTATAATTTGTTTGGTCTGAGAAAGAGGATAATTGCTCCATTCCCTTGTATCAAGAAACCTTCATCAGCATCAATATATACCCACAGATGTGCAAACACGAGAGAAGTTAATAAAAGTAATAAAGGATGAAACAGGTTATGGTTCCAAATACAACCTACAACAGCCGAGATCACTGTATGTATGTATGTATATATATATAATAATATATATATATATATATATAAATATATATATATATATATATATATATATAAATATATATATAATATATAATATATATAATTATTATATATAACCCACATGAGACACAAGCACGAAAGTAGAAAATCTGTGAGTGCACATTATTACATCCACCCAAGATCCTCCCAACAGACCACAAAGATAGTGTGATCAGAATTCATAGGAAACATGAAGAAATGCAGCTGGGTAATTGAGTTTTAAGATGAGAAAGCATAATATGAAGTGCTTCATTCAGCTAGAGTTAAGTACTTAGAATCTTCCTTATGCTAGTAGAATGAGGTGCTTCACGTGTGTGTAGTGTGTGTGTGTGTAGTTGTGTGTGTGTGTGTGTGTTGATGTGGTGTGTGTGTGTGTGTTGTGTGTGCGCCGCACGTGTTGAAACAGCTTAACTTTCTTGTGCATATCTGGCATTTCTTTTGAGTTCAACGACTCGTGTTTACAGATCTCTTCCTCTCTGGCCTATGTATTTCTTTTCACAGTCGTTGCAGGAGTTGGTACTCCCGGTGTGACTAAAAAATATTAATTTCTTATGTTAATAGGGAAGTTGTTGCTGAATTTGTTTGTGTAATAAAGGCGATGTTGACTATGGTCTGAGTCTCTTCTGTATGTTTACTGAAAGTTATCTCAGTAGTGTAACCAGTATACCAGTAACCAGTTACCCAGTAACCTGTCCGTTGACTCAACGACCAACCGTCTTGAGTCACGGTCTGTGCTGAGCTGACACTATTTTCAAAAGACCCACTACGGGGTACTGGCCAGCCGGCTAGTCAGTTTTTACGAGTGTAGCCAAGGAGATAGGTAATCGGCTGCGGGCTCTGTCCACATAACAGTAATTATACGTATAACACCTACGTGAGTATTTCTACCCTAAATCCACGTATCGAACCCCACATGATAAATGGGTGCGCGGCAGTACCCCAGCGAGAGTCACACCCACCATCCACCACCACCAGCCATCCACTCATCTACCTGTGGTTGTTTGCACCCTTGTACCGGGTCCTAGTACTGTTTTGGCTCACATAATTGGTCCAAGAGATGTAGCTGGTGCCAACGAGATAAAGCCAGTTAGTGGTTCGCCTAGAAAGCACCATTCTTCACGACAACAGTGCGAGTGGAAGAGGAAGCACCGCCCGCCCACAGGACAATATCTTCGCCCCACCACCAGTACTCACCGCCAGTCTACTACTCCAGACTCCAGTGATAATTTTCTTAGATATTTTCTTGCATTTAAAGACATTTGCGAGTGTGAGACATTTATAGTAAATTGCTTGTGTACTCTAAACCTTGTGTTTTTTTTTCAGTGTAAACGCAGTATTCTTTGACTCAGTATTTTTTTTACAATATTTTTCAGTGTTTTCACTTATCTTATATTTTTCTGCTGTGTTTTTCTTTATGCTACTCCTGTCTGTAGTAAGTATTATTGTGTAGTGTACCAGTCAGTCACTCTGTGTGAAGCGATTCATTTTTTTTTATTGTATTCTTTCAGCGTTGTATTCTCAGTATATCATTGTAATTTCATGCAGTGATATTCACCCCATATACCAAATTTTCCATTTATTTCTATGTGTGTCATTTTTTTTTCATATGCCAACAGTGTCTCATTCCTCTAATTTTTCGCAGACTGTGTACCATTATTTTTGCCAGCAAATTTTTGTCGTATCAGTCACAGCAAGATTTTTGTTGTATCAGTCACAGCAAGATTTTGTTGTATCAGTCACAGCAGGATTTTGTTGTAAGAATATTTTTTTAATGAAGTGTGCTCAGTCACTGTAAGTGTTATATTCCCTGTTTTGTTCCTGTGTTTTTATTCATATTTTTGTAATTTCTTGAACAAATTCACTCTTGATGCAATTTCAATTACTTTTAACGTAAAGTGTTTCCTTACTCTGTTTGAGTAAATTGTTTTGTCTAATTTACAATTAAGAGTTAAAGTGTTCAATCAGTTAATTTTTTTTTTTGATCTTCATAATTTTAATTCATTATTTTACCTGAGTTTTCCCAGTGACACTTTATTACTGCAGTGATTGTTTCTACACCTTATTTTGTTGCATTTGTTCTGAAGTGAATTATTTTGTTGAACTGTTCTGCAGTGAATTATTTTCTTTTATTGCTATTTTTATGATTTATAATTTAATTTTGTCTATGCATTCTTAGAAAATATTTAAAATTTCCCAGTTTACAATTTAGTAATTTTATTTTACACTTTCACATTGATTTAAAATTTTAATTAATTAATTTCTTTATTAGCAAGAGTAAAGACAGCTCATTTTGCATTTAATTCAGTCTCCAGTAATATTTTTACTTGTATATTTCAATGTAAATTTTTTTATTTTGTCAATAGTCCTTTAAATTGAGTTTTTCTTTCTTCTTGCAGTGTATTTAGAAATTATTCTGCAGAATTAGTTGTATATCTTTTCATTTCAATTCTAGAATTTTATATCATTTTATTGTTCATTATTTTTGCTTTATTTGTTCTCGTGTTACTTTGCCATTATGTCTCACATACCGTCAAGTGATACTTTAGTGAATGTCGACACTCAGACCTCTCAGGCTACTACTGCTGGTCCTGTCATCAGTCCTCACAGTTCCTTACCGACTGACAGACCGACTCAGACACCGAGATATTATAGTTATACTCGTGATTCCCTTGATGCGTTACCTTATTCATGGCCATGTACATAGTCTTGAAGCATGGTTTGCAGCCATTCGTTCTCGTGCTAGTGCCCTAGCTGAAGGTCCTCCTTCAGAGGAAAGCCTTATCAGACTTGCTAAAGAAGCTCTTTATCGATCTCCTGCTGCTGTTCACGTTGTTGATCTCCTTGATATGCGAGACTTCAGGAATCTTACTAGGTGGTCACAATATGAGGAACTGATTCGTTCTTTCCTTGTCCCAGTAAAAACAGCTGATCCATATGTCGTTTCTTAGGAACTAGTGAATGCTACACCCATGAGTACTGAATCTTGAGTGCATTTGCTGTTAGATTAGACAAACTTTTATCATCATTTATCAATGCTGTCCAATCATCATCTTTTCTCCCTGAAGAGGCTAAACCATTTACAGAATCAATTGCTAAAATAGCAGCTTTTGGAGCAATTAAAGAACTAATGCCACCTGCTTCTGTGTGTGCTTATGAGGCTCATCCTCCAACTGTAACGATGGAACCTCTTACAGCCTTAAATCATGTACGTTCCTTGTGCCCCCAGGGTACTTTCCCTTGTATTAAAGTAATGTCACAAATATGCCTCAGTCTGCACCACCTCTTGTTTGCGCCACAGAGACAAATCGTAGTCGTCAACCATCTCAGAGATCACCAAGAACCAGTGTACAGAGTCGTTATACACCTCGTAGTATTCATAGTACATTCAGTAACCATAGTCGGCGGAATTGTTACAACTGTGGTTTCCGTGGACATATTGCAATTAATTGTCCTGATAGTTATCCTAAGAGACGTCGTACTGATGATGATACTCAGATCTCCTACTGTACTTATCATAGAATACATGGACATGACACATCTGAGTGTAATGCTCTCTATAACCTTCAGTACTCTAGATCTTTCCGTGGTCGTTCCAACTGCAGAACCCGTAGAGGAAACAGATCTCGTAGTTTTCAAAATAACCAGAACCAGGCTCATTCATTCAATTCTCAAACTCACCAGAACCAGGCTCGTTCTTCCCAGTCGGGGGAATTCGAGCGCCCCAGTCAAACCGCCCCATGGTGACAGTAGGTGATAATGAGTACACCATCCCCGTTCACAACTCCTTTGAAGCCTTAAGCAGTCTCGAGAATGACAACCCTGCCGAGGTTGTTGCTTCACATGTCTCTGACACAGATGATTTTGGGGATGGAGTAGAACAAATCTTTTCTGATGACAATCCACCTTTTGTTTGCACATAACTTCCAATGCAACCTAGGCCCTATAGTGCAAGCATCTGTTTATAATGCGCCCGTTTCAATTGTTCATGGACTCTGGTGCGCAAATCAATATTATTAGGTCTAGTTTGTTTAAGGATAAGAAGTTACGACATGTCCTTCTCGTAGAACCGACTCCTGTGTCCTCCCTTAGTGGAGTATCTGGTTCTCACCTGCGTGTCCGAGGTACGACTGCCCTAACCTTTTCTATCCAAGGTAGGGACTTCACTGTTTCCTTCCTTGTTGTCGATCAGATTACTTTCCCTGGTGACCTTCTACTGGGATTTGCTTCCATGCGAGACTTACGCATTGTGCTCGACCCTTATCGATGGCATGCACAAATTGACGACTTGACCGTTCCATTCTGGGGTTACCAGCTTGGATCAGAAATCTGTTATACTGCTGCAGAGTATGATGTATGGATTAAGTCCTTACAAGCTAATGCATTCTCCAGTAGCGTACCCAAGTGGTCAGGCACTGGTAATTCTGTCACTCCCATCAGTGTTCCACCTATACCTTCAGAATTGCAGGATAGTCCGATGCCTCAAGTGTCCGAGGACGCTCAGATTGCCTTGAGTGCTCAACCTATCCTTGCAATGCCTGCTAGTTCGAGTAGTAGTTTCTCCACAGGGGACGCCTTGTCGGAAAACAATTACTTGCAACTAGTAATGCCATCTCTTGTTGACGTCACATGCCGTCTGCAGAAAGACGTTTCTGTTGCGGCTAGTGCTCTCACTAGAGTGTCTGTAGTTGTTCCTAGTGTTCCAGATGGTGATAACGTCCTAGTTGACAGTGATTCCTGCAAAGTAAAAGGTCTATTTGTTGAACCATCCTTACATGTTGTAAGAGATAGTAAGATCCATTTCTACCTGGCCAACACTTCTGGTCACAGTGTTCGCCTTAGAGCAAATACCAATCTTGTTGACCTTGTTCACTATCCTTACCCTGTTCAGGTAGAGGATGAGTTGTCACCTGACCATGGGTCGGTGCTATTTCTGCCGGGAGACCTCATCCACCTCACTGGATCAATCTGTTCACCAGTTGAGGAGAAAGACTTAGCTCCCACTGACTTCCCAGATGAAGTCAAGCGTTTGTTGACTCTGTTGAACAAACGTCGTAAAGCCATTGCTTTACCAGGTGAGAAGATGGGTATAACGAACTTATTGTCCCATCGTATTCCACTTGAACCTGGTACTAGAACCTATCTACATACCTGCGTACAGAATGCCTCATTCACAAGTTGCTGTCGCAGAAGAATTGATCAATCAAATGCGTGATGATGGAGTTATTGCACCTAGCAATTCCCTTGGAATGCACCATTGATACTAGTACCTAAGAAGGATGGTACTTGGCGTCCAGTAATTGACTTTAGGAAGTTAAACGCAAAAACCATCCAGATCGCTTTCCACTCCCTGTACTGGGTGATCTTTTACGTAATATGGAGATAACAAAGTCTTTTCAACCCTAGATTTGTTACAAGGGTTTTGGCAAGTCCCTCTTCACGAGGACAGCCAAGAGCTAACTGCATTCTCCACTCCTACAGGTCATTATCACTACCTCCGAATGGCATTTGGATTACGATCTTCCCCTATCACGTTCTCAAGGCTCATGACTAATATCTTTAGAGGTCTCATAGGTAATGCACTTATGGTGTACTTGATGACGTAATCGTCATGTCTAAAGACGTGGATACACACTTGAAAAGACTTGATGTAGTACTTGGTAAGCTTGAAGAAGCCAATTTAAAGATCAAACTGTCAAAAATGTCAATTTTTCAGATCAGAAATTAAGTTTCTTGGTCACGTAGTCACTCCTAGAGGGGTTACGACTGACCAAAGTAAAGTAACTGCAGTACTAAATTTTCCAACTCCCAAAACTGCTGATGCCGTAAGATCCTTTGTGGGCTTAGCAGGTTTTTATAGATCTTTCATTGCCAATTTTTCTTCCATAGCTGCTCCTCTAACTGAGTTGCTTAAGAAAGATGCTCCTTTTGTTTGGACCTTCCATCAAGAAAGAGCATTCCAAACTCTAAAAGAAAAGCTAACATCTGCTCCAATTTTGAAATTTCCAGATTTTTCTAAGCCTTTCTATCTGACAACTGATGCTAGTTCAATTGGCATAGGTGCCGTACTAGCTCAGAAGACCGATGGCAAGTACAACGCAGTTGCATTTGCTAGCCGAGTCCTTACAATGGCTGAACGTAATTATACAGTAACTGAGCAAGAAGCTTTAGCAATAGTATGGTCTTTAAAGCACTTCCGAGACATTATTTATCAGTACTCTGTTCATGTCTTGACAGATCATGCTCCACTGATACCCTTATTCCAGAACAAACAACCTACTGGAAGGTTAGCTAGATGGACTTTGACTATCCAAGAGTTCAATCCCACCTTTGAGCATTTACCTGGCAAGTCAAATGTAGTCGCAGATGCCTTATCGCGACATGTTAGTATAGTAACTGCAGACCCTCCATTTAGTGCTGAAGATGTAAAGAATGCTCAACGAACAGATCCCATGTGGTCTGGTGTGATACGATTCCTGCTCCAGGAAGATCTTATTCTGACTGTGAAGCCACCAGCTCCCATCAGTGACTTTGTCATGAACCAAGAATTACTGTATCGAACAGCCGAGTTGGGTACTCCTAGCAGAAGAGTATACCAGTTAGTAATTCCACAGTCACTAGTGAATGTAGCCTTACAGCTAGTTCACGATGTACCAGGTGTTGCACACCCTGGTATGGATCGTTCAGTAAAACAAGCCAGATTGAAATACTTTTTGGCCTCGTATGCAACTGATATTTCTGAGTATGTTAGGAAATGTAGTGTCTGCATGCAACATAAAGGCAATGCTAATGGTCCTAATCCAATCCAAGTGTATCCAACTACTAGCGAACCTTGGGAAAGAGTTGCGCTAGATTTGTTAACTAATTTCCAATGTTCCCTCCAAGGTAACAAACATCTGTGTGTTATGGTAGACCATTTCACCAGATATTGCGAGTTAGTTCCTATTGCAGATAAGACTGCCGAGACAGTAGCTAAAGCGTTTAAAGAACGCATTATCTGCAGGCATACCACCCCTAAGTCCCTAGTAACAGATAACGGAGTGAATTCTGTAATGAAATTCTTGAAAATTTGTGTACCTTGTACAAGATCACTAAATCCACCATTGTTCCTCATCATCCTGCAGCAATGGGTTAGCGGAACGAACCAATAAGAAAGTACTTGATGTCTTGAGAGCCCACTATCAATCCCAACAGTGAAACTTGGGATGAAGTTATACCTGATGTGCAGTGTGCTATAAATTCTGCTTACAATGTTTCTATAGGTGACACTCCACATTATGCATTGTATGGTGTAGATAAACGTTTGCCTTAATGAGTTGTTATATTCTAATCCGAAACCAAATTACAACCCTGATGATTTCGTAGCAACTCGTACCAGCTTAGCTCAAAGTGTTTTTAGAAGAATCCGTGAAACACTTCATAAATCAACAGCTGAATTTACAAGAGTCGCAATACTCGAGTAAAGCCATCCAAAATCAAAGTAGGTTCGAGAGTTATGCTGACTAATTTTTAACAAAACGTCTGCAATGCCAAAGCTTGATCAAAAGTTTGTTGGTCCTTATCGAGTAGTTAAACATATCACTGGAAATAAGTATATAGGTTAGAGAGATTAGTACTGGTCAGTATAAAGAATCGCATTTGGATCATATGAAGTTAGTATTGATGATAATGATGTTCCAACCCAGACTAATGTGACAGACTCTGACAATCCTCCTGATCCTGTACTCTCTTCCTACTGATACTCAGTCAGATGATCAACCTGAATGTCGTTATTCCCTGCGTACACGACAGGTATTGAGAAATCCTCAAGTATCATTTGTAACTTCCAATTCAGATTTGCCTCAAATACAGCATGAGTTAGCCAATGCTACAGAATTTGATCCTCCCAGAGAGGACACCCATTCTGCATATGTCAATCACACCTAGCAGAGTTGGGGTTAAATGTAATAACCTGTATAGATGAATAATTACAGTATCAACTTATCAGTATTCAAGAATTTTTTTTTTGTGTTCATGTTCTCTCCGCATTCTGAGAGTTAACAGTCTAGATTTGCGTGCACCGAATCTGCCTTTCTGTTAAACACTCTTTCTTTGTATTATTCCTTCCTCAGAATCCGTAGATCACATGAATACAGATCGATCGATCAAAATTTTTGTTTTTATCACTTGTAATCTCAATGTTGAGTTCGTTGTTCATTTGTTGAGTTTTAAGTTGTACTATAGTATACCTTGTATTACATTACAGTTTCAGTTACGTAAGCTTTCATTCCAATGTTCTACTTATGTATCTATAATGTTCATGTTGTGTACTTTGACATTGTATAGAATCAGCCCAAGCCGTATACCTGCCATCTCTAGTTTGTATTAGTTGTATGTCGGGACGACATACGTTAGCGTCGCCGAGCTCTCAGTAGTAGTAACCAGTTACCAGTAACCAGTTACCAGTAACCTGTCCGTTGACTCAACGACCAACCGTCTTGAGTCACGGTCTGTGCTGAGCTGACACTATTTTCAAAAGACCCACTACGGGGTACTGGCCAGCCGGCTAGTCAGTTTTACGAGTGTAGCCAAGGAGATAGGTAATCGGCTGCGGGCTCTGTCCACATAACAGTAATTATACGTATAACAGCCTACGTGAGTATTTCTACCCTAATCCACGTATCGAACTCCCACGTGATAGTTATGTTGAGTTGGTTACGGGAGTACACAGGAGTACAGGCGAAAGTCAGACAGCAGAGGACCACACCTCGGCTGTCTGCTGAGAAGAACTGTCTACTTCTACATAGATTAAGAACTATCATGATTTACCCAGATGTGTAAGTCACGGATAGAAAAGCATAAGGTTCTCTCTTCACCCTCACTCCCTTCGATCACTGCCATCACGAAAACAGGGGAGAAATATATCATATCTTATTATAAAATGGCATAGAACTTTGCAGAAGAGATGGAACTGAATAGAGGATGTGGGTTACAACTATCTCTACTAATTTAGTACTGTTTCTAGTTTAAACTGCTCGTGTTACACCACACCATCAGTTCTGCTGTGACTGTCACAAGACTCAGCGTCTACTACTACTGTTTAATTATTGACTCAGTTGCCTTGTCAATTGATCGACGTAAAGTAGTCGCTGAACAAATGTCGGGACTGTTAACTTCAGAATGCTTCATCTGTTCAATGTATATGATGGTCAGTGTGGGCTTAGCATGGGTTAGGTGTGGGTTTGGTCAGTGGCTGGATGAGGTGGGTAGATTAGGTAAGATTTGTCAGGAATCAAGATAAGTGTTTCCTGACGCGGGTCTTGGTCATGTAATGACCAGCCGCTGGAGCTTTTGGTCATCTGAACGAGGCCTTCCACTGGCTTACCCCTCCACCCCTTTAAAAACTGTGGTTATGATTATAATTTTTGATGGGTGAGGTATCGACTGTCCATAACATCTCACTCCTGTCCTCACTATACGCTATACCTAACTGGTCACTGTAACCTATTATCACGTTTTCTGCTATGTAAAACTGGGTTGACCCAGCAGTCTTGACTGACAGATGTAGTCTGAACATGTGGTACTGAGAGCTCAGTCAACTCCTCCTATTATTTCGTAGTGTATCTAGTTGAAGACTATGATTGCAGAAGTGCTTGTCCAGCTGGTTCTTGAATGATTGTACTGGTTGCTCGTGGCTCGGTTGATGACATCCTCAGCTCACACACTGAGGGAATTGGGATCGCTCCCCGGCACGGGTGAGACGTGCATGTTTCCTTGCACCTGCTGCCTGTGTTCAAATACCAGTAAGTAGGTACCTGGGTGATAGTCGATTGTTGTGGGTCGCATTCTGGAGGAAAAAAAATTAAGGACCCCCAGTGGAAGTAAGACAGACTCCCTGATAACGCACTGACTATTGAGTTAATTTGAGTTGCTCTCTCCTCCGGGGTTAAGAATCCGAACAAAATCTTATCCTATCTTATCTCTTAGACTCGTCTTCCTGGTGTCAGAGATCAGCACCAACTTGTCTAGATCACTCTGAATACTTTAACAATATTCCGAATGCTACACTGTTTTCCCCAAACTGTCTGTACATTTTGTTGCCTTAGAGGTTATCTCTACCTCGAGATAATTTATGTATACTATGATGAAGATTAGAGCAAGTACCGATCCTGGGGTAACTCCACTCATTACTGAAAGCCACGCAGACCTCTCCGTTGAGTACAACTTTCTCTTTCCTGTCTGTTAGCCAATCACTTACCCAGGCATGAAGTGTGTCTCCTGTGCCATGTGATTTGTTTTGGGCCATCAGTCATCGGCGGGGTACGTTGTCGAAGATAATGATAAGACCTCTATCTAGAAACCATTCAAGGTGCCCTTGTTTCATTTTTTGGTCAATCTGAGAGGGACTGAAAATTCGGAGAACTCTAGAAAAAATGCTGGATACCTTGCTTTTCTTAATTTACGCAGTGATTACTGAAGAATTGTATGTAACTGGCTTTGTGTGGGGATGGGTTTAATGCAACCGGTGAATATAGGTTCTTCGTGACGAGAATGGTGTGTTCTGAATGTACCAGCGGGATGCACCTTGCGGTGCTGCTTTCCATGACAGTTTATATTGGTGTGTTTCTCCCTGCACTATATACACAAACCACTGTTGTTCAAGCCATCTAAGCCAGATGAAAGTACATCCCGCTAAAGCCTCATGACCGTGAGATGATCACTCAAGAACTGGTCTGGTTTACAAAAACCGACAGGTTTTGTAAACCAATTATGTATTTACATTTTCGTCTAGTTAGTTTCTGACGTTTCCGACTGAGGGTGGGTACCCAGGGGTAGTTACCTTGTTTCTGGAACACGCCAGACACTCAGATCCTCTCCAGCTTACAGCTGGTACTCATTATACAGTACTACAGATTTACATCTTTCTATGAGAACTTTATCACTATTGTAGTTGAGAAAGTTCTCACATTCGCTACTCTCTAAATAACTGTTTACTATTATATATATATATATATATATATAATATATATATAATATAATATATATATATATATAATATATATATATGTGTGTGTGTGTGTGTGTGTGTGTGTGTGTGTGTGTGTGTGTGTGTGTGTGTGGTGTGTGTGTGTGTGTGTGTGTGTGTGTGCCGAATATGTAAAACTGGTCAATTAGCAAGAACTCATTTAAATTAAGTCCTTTCTAAAAATTTTTTCTTACGTGTTTAAAGATATATTTTTTTCATTAATGTTTGATTTAATAATTTATAATTTTGCACCAAAAGTACCTTAGAAAACTTACCTAACCTTATTATAACAAGCGCAATTTATTTTAGCCTAACCCAACTAAATATATTTTAGATTTGTTTACAATAATTTAATGCTAAACAAACACATTGAAATATATTTTTTCGTTAGGTTCAGAATGATTTTGGCGAAATTATTGCATACACAAATTTCACTTATCCTATAGGGCAAGATGAGCGTTGCTATTTAAGCCAAATCGCAAGTTCTGCCTATCGGCACGACATTTTATATATATACACTATACATAATCATATTAATTAAACTTAAAATCAATGACATTAATTTATACAAAAGGACCGAGTAAAACCCAGTGAAGACAAAAAAGGAGATCACGGGGATGTATAAATGAAGACTAAGAAGAGGCAACCGTACCTGTGTTAATCTCTGAGGTTGATTGCTGTAGTTTGAGACTTAGAGTAAGCTTGCCATCTTGGTCCAGCTGGACCCCTTTCCCGAAACACAAAGGGAAAATAATATTAGTCAGAGCTTTAGGTGTGGCGAGCTGAATTTTTTCGCTGGGAGTCAAGTCGAAGCTTCTCACTAATGGGGTAACAAGACACTATATAAAATTTAATATATATATTATATATATATATATATATATATATATATATATATATATATATATATAATATATATATATATATATATAATATATATATATTATATAATATATATATAAATATATAAAATATATATATATATATATATATATATATGTCGTGCCGAATAGGCAGAAATTGCCATCTTGGCTTAAATACAACGCTCATTTTGCCATATAAGGCAGGTGAAAATTTGTGTATGCGTAATTTCGCCAAAATCATTCTGAACATAAGGAAAAAAATATATTTCACTGTGTTTGTTTAGTATTAAATTATTGTAAACAAATCTAAAATATATTTATTTTGGTTAGGCTAAAATAATTGTTCTTGTTATAATAAGGTTAGGTAAGTTTTCTAATTTCCCTTTTTGGTGCAAAATTATAAATTTTTACATCAACATTAATGAAAAAAATATATCTTTAAACGTATAAGAGAAAATTTTAGAAAAGACTTAATTTTAAATGAGTTTTTTGCTAATTGACCTTTTACAATTCGCACGATATATATATATATATATATATATATATATATATATATATATAATATATATATATATATATATATATATATATATGTGTGTTGTGTGTGTGTGTGTGTGTGTGTGTGTGTGTGTGTGTCGTGCCGAAAAGGGAGAACTTGCGATCTTTGCTTAAATAGCAACGCTCATCTTGCCATAAGGAGAAACGAAAATTTGTGTATGCAATAATTTCGCCAAAATCATTCTGAACCTAACGAGAAAAATATATTTTCACTGTGCTTGTTTAGTAATATTAAAAATTTTTGTAAACAATCTAAAATATATTTAGTTGGGTTAGGCTAAAATAAATTGCTCTTGTTATAATAAAGTTAGGTAAGTTTTCTAAGGTACTTTTGGCGTAAAAATTAAATTTTTTTACATTAACATTAATGAAAAAAATATATTTTTAAACGTATAAGAAAAATTTCAGAAAGAACTTAATTTTAAATGAGTTCTTGCTAATTGACCAGTTTTGCCTTTTCAGCAATACTTGGGAGTTGACGTGTCGGCGGATGGATTTATGAAGGATGAGGTTAATCATAGAATTGAGAGGGAAAAAGGTGAGTGGTGCGTTGAGGTAAAATGTTGGAGTAAAAAAACGTTATCTATGGAGGCAAAGAAGGGAATGTATGAAAGTATAGTAGTACCAACACTCTTATATGGGTGTGAACCCTTGGGTGGTAAATGCAGCAGCGAGGAGACGTTGGAGCAGCGGAGATGTCCCCGTTTAAGGGCAATGTGTGGTGTAAATATTATGCAGAAAAAATTTGGAGTGTGGAAATTAGGAGAAGGTGTGGATTAATAAAAGTATTAGTCAGAGGGCAGAAGAGGGGTTGTTGAGGTGGTTTGGTCATTTAGAGAAATGGATCACAGTAGAATGACATGGAAAGCATATAAATCTATAGGGGAAGGCAGGCGGGGTAGGGGTCGGTCCTCGAAAGGGTTGAGAGAGGGGGTAAAGGAGGTTTTTTTGGGGAAGGGGCTTGGACTTCCAGCAAGCGTGCGTGAGCGTGTTAGATAGGAGTGAATGGAGACAAAAGGTACTTGGACCTGACGATCTGTTTGGGGTGTGAGCAGGGTAATATTTAGTGAAGGGATTCAGGGAAACCGGTTATTTTCAAAATATCGGACTTGAGTCCTGGGAAAAGGGAAGTACAATGCCTGCACTTTAAAGGGGGGGTTTGGGGGTATTGGCAGTTTGGAGGGATATGTTGTGTATCTTTATATGTTTATGCTTCTAGACTGTTGTATTCTGAGCACCTCTGCAAAAACAGTGATAATGTGCGAGTGTGGTGAAAGTGTTGAATGATGATGAAAGTATTTTCTTTTTTGGGATTTTTTTTCTTTTTGGGGCACCCTGCCTCGTGGGAGACGGCCGACTTGTTGAAAAAAAAAAAAAAAAAAAAAAAAAAAAAAAAAAAAAAATATAATATATAATATATACACACACACACCAGATGTCTGTGAAGACGACCTCTAAAATCTCCGGGATTAGCTTCCTTGACTGATCTTTTTGGGCATTAAAAATTCTTCCCTATTCTCGCCTATTTGGCCTTATCATATCTACTCACGAAACTGTGTATAGAATTTCTGAGGTGTGAGTTTAGTTTCCGGGGTATTAATTTTCAGCTCTTAGACTCTTTCCTGGGATTATCTTCCCAACGCCCCTGTCTCATACCAACACTAAGTACCTGGTGTTAGTCGCGTTTAATGTGGTACCCTAACCAAAAGCTACACATATAACCACGAACATAAATAACCCCACATAGCGAGAGAAGCTTAGACGACGTTTCGGTCCGACTTGGATCATTTACTAAGTCACACATGGGAACAGTTAGGTATCTTTATTGTTGAAACGTTTCGCCTACACAGTAGCCTTCTTCAGTCCCAAAACAAAGGCAGCAGGTGTAGTTTTGACTGAAGAAGTCTACTGTGTAAGCGAAACGTTTCAACAGTAAAGATACATAACTTTATTTATTTATTTATTTATTTATTTATAAATTTTAGCATACATACAGAGGGACAAAAAATACAGGTAAAAAGCAGCATGCCAAAGCCCCTTATATGCATAGCATTACGGGCTGGCTTAAAATTAACTTAAATTAACTAAGCAATGATGAAAAACAGTGGGATAAGACATTATTGTAAACAGATAACTAAAAGCACAAATGAGTATTACAAAGACAGGGCATATGGTTGCCTGCCCTTTCTGTTCCCTTCAGGTAGTGTATTTAAAAAAAAAAATAACAAAGTTAGGTTTAACATTTGGTGATATAATTGTGAGTAACATTTAGGATATACAATTTATATGGTTCATTATTCAGTATTTATTTGGTTTTGAGTGAGTAAGTTTATCTTTGAGAAGAGACTTGAATTTATAAAAAAGGTAAGTGTTTCTTTTATATTTACCAGGTAATGAATTCCAGATTTAGGGCCTTTTAGTGCATTGAGTTTTTGCATAGCGTGAGATGGACACGAGGGAAAATCAAAGAGTGATCTGTGCCTTGTGTTATGGTCAATGTGTTCTGTTGAGGTTGGCAAGGAGATGTTTTAGGGAAGGGTTTATATCAGAGTTAAGTGTTCTATTATGTAATAGGTGCAGTAATAAGTATGGATGTTTTGTATGGTGAGTAGGTTGAGTGTTTTTGAAATTGGTGGAGTGGGCTGCCGTTTGTGAAATTGTTACATTTGTAATCATCAACTTGTCGGTATTTATACAATTTTCAAAAACTTTCCCTCCC
>NC_069416.1:7666573-7686573 GCF_026875155.1 Cherax quadricarinatus
AAAAAAATTTAAAATTATAAGACAGGAACGCCCCTTTGTAAACCATGCTGAATTCGTTGATTAATTTATGCTTTTTAAGTGGTACGAATGCCTGGGCAATACACAAAAACCCCACATAAAAGAGAAAGTTTAGACACTTTTTCGGTCCGACTTGGACATTGACAAAGTCACCCCAGAGGGGAGCAGGAGGCAAATTTTAGCCGTCCTGCTCCACCTCTGGTTAGTGTGACTTTGTAAAGGTCCAAGGGGGCCAAAACGTTCGTAAAGCTTCTCTCTTTATTGTGGGTTATTTGGTATCTTTTTCCATCACGGTTTGGCCTTTTTTTGTTATTTATCCTCGGCAATTATTGGTTCCAAAATTTTCCCATTGGGGGTTAGGCTTTTTGGTCTCTTTCGAAATAAGGACCTTCCCGCTTTGAAAATAGGTATCACATTTGCCATTTTCCACTTACTGGAACCATGCCTTTTTTGTAGGGTATGTTGAAAAGTTTAGAAAAAGGTTTGCTAGGTCCTCTATACATTCCTTTAGAACCCTTGCATACAGTTCATCGGGCCCGGGGGATTTGTTGGGTTTTTAATTTACTATTTGCCTAAGGACCATGTCATTTTGACCCTAATTGTGCATACTTTATTACTCCTGTTCTACATAATTATTTTTTTCGGGAAATACGCTAGATTTTCCCTGTGTAAAAACGAGGGGAAGTATGTTTTTAAAAATTTCTAAATTTCCTTATCACTGTCTTTTTACTCCCCCCAGTCTTTGGGGGGCCAATCGTGTCCCTGATCTTACTTCTGTATACCTGAAAGAATCCTTTTGGTTAGCCTTCGTTTTCCTTGAAAATTAACCTTTTCCCCTTTTTCGCTGGGTCATCAGTAGCTGGGGGTCATGGTCAAGTGCGGTCTACCTGCCAAGCTCTTGGAGTTAGCGTGGGCTGTTAGCCATACCATGGTTTTGTAGTGTTTAAATCCCAGGTTCATGTGTTGGAAGGATTTTACTTCTTCAGGAGGGAAAAAAGAAGCTGAAACTTCGCATAGATGATTTGGGGGGGAGTGTGAGAAAGGGTTTTGCTGGGAAGGTAGGAATGGTCACCACAGTGATAGTGGCAGCCGCTTTAAGTGGCAATGGTTTTTAAGTTCGGAAGAAGGAAAATGAAAGTTAACCCTTTCAGGTCCAAAGGCCCCAAAACTGGAGTCACGCCCATGTCCAAGAATTTAAAAAAAAAAAAAAATTTTTATTTTTTTTGTGAAATCGTAGAGAATCTTTTTTTTGAAGGTAAAAAAACAAAAAGACGAAATTTGGTGGAAAATTGACGAAATTATGCTCTCGGAATTTTGATGTGTCAGCGTATTTACGAACGGCGATTTGGGACTTTGACCCCATTTTAGGCCAAATTTCATTATTCCAATCAACCAAATTCTTTGCTATTTCACTGTATTCTCTACATCGATTGACACAAGAAATTGCCAAGCAACTGTTTCAACTACAAAATAAAGTGATTGGAAAGTTAATTTTTTCCCAAATTTTAAAACAAAGTTTTAAAATAGGGTCCAGAAAGAACAATGAGGCATTCCTGGCACAAAACTAACATTTCCTTGTTTTTTATTTTTTTTTTAGGCTTTTCAAATAAATTCCCTTTTGATTTTTTATTCACATAAGAATTTTTATCACACCAAAAATAAAGATTTACTGTTTGCAATACGTAATAATTTTTATAAATATCTCACCCTTTTTTTGAATGTAAATTTGACCCACCAGCTGAAGTTTTAAAACAAAGTGAGGTGTTTGTTTACTCCTTTTAATAACGGCAAAAAATTTTAAAATTTTTTCTACTTTTAGCTCGGGTTTCAAGCCATTTCCCGTGCTAAAAACCCAAACAAAATAAATTTTATTTCTTTAATATGTTCCTTTTTATTTTAAAAAAAAGAACCAAGGGAAAACGCAAATTTTCAACAAAAAAAAACATACGAAAAAAAAAACTGCCCAAAATTGCTGTTTTAAAAACGAAAAAACAAAGGGTTTCATTTTTTTTCTCTCATTAAAACAAAAGTTTTTCTGCAGGATTGTTTTATGTTGGGGGCACACATTCCACATAATTTATTCTCTCATATTTTTGGGCCCCAAAGTACCCACTCCAGTTTATCAGAGGAGCTGAGTCATGGCGTAAAATCTACGGTTTTTGGAAACCCGAAATTTTTAGCCGAAAATTTAGGGGCGGACCCCGAAAGGGTTTTTAAAAGAGAAGACGTGAAGGTAGGAAATCGATTTTTCTTTCTCCAAGACGAGCTACTTCCCGTGGTTAGTTAGGTTTAAGGTTTTCCCCCTGATTCCCCCCGCTAATCAAGGTAAAAATTTTTTTAATAGTAGGGGTTTTTTTAGGTAAGATATATGGACCGTGCATTTTGTAACAAGACGGAAGTTCAGACTTGTGTGTGTCTTCCGGAGCGGGTTTTGGGGCGACTATCACAGTTTGGATAAAATAGGCGGTAAGGGGAACAACCCTTTCTGTCTTAGTGCGGGGGGTAATGCTTTGGGGAAAAGGGCAGGAGAGAGGAGCTGCTGGAAAAGTACGGGTCACCATAGAATAGTTAGGTCTAAGGGAGGGACCCCATCATATTAGGGCATCTTGCCTAAAAGGGGAGTGGGCAATGAATTTTTCTGGGCTTTTGGTAAAAATCGCTGGCAGACGGGGTACTGCAAAAAATTGCAATCCCATTCATTAAAAAAATGGACCTTTTCTTTGGCAAATGTGATATGATGCGGGGAGGGGGTTCATCTCTCGGGGGTGGATGGTTTTTTTAGCCAATTCATTGGAGAGTGTTTGATGACTTTTGGATTTTAAACTGATAGTTTAAAGGGAGGGTGTTTGTGGGAAACAATCGGGCTGCAGCATTAGGGTTAAAAACAGCAGTTTTACCGGTCCCTCGGGGATAGTTTAAAAGACAACATTCAAAATAAAGTTGTTTAAAATTGGCAAACATTGATCAAAAAAACAAAGAGGATAGTAGAGGCAACATGACTGCCCCCCTAAAGTTTACTAAAAAATATAGGATCTAAGAAAAAGATAGATGAGCTAAAATTATTTGAAAGTTAGGTAATATAGATTTTATTGGTAAACAGAGACCGGGTTCAACCTGCAAGATAGAGAAATCCCTTTCGAGCAAAAACAGGGTTAAAAACTATTCCACACTGATGGGTCAACAGAAAGGGGGGTGTCGAAGTATGTCGAGAAACTTTAAATTGTTGTCTTTGACACGATATGATTAAAAAAACCGAACACGATGGGTTTGGCTACAGTTTTCTCGAGGATGACAAATTTTTTGGGGTTTTGGATTTATAGGCCCCCAAACCTTGTAGGGATGCAGTAAGTGTTTGGGACGAAATTCAAAAGGCTCTAGATATAAAAAAGTTGTGTAATGGAGATTTTAACTTTAGACAAATTGTTTGGGAAAATAGACGGGATATTTTGATCTAGTGATTTCTTGTATTTTTCGGGTTGTTTTTAAACGGGTTGTGACAAGCCAACTAGAGGAAACAGCGTTGATTTGTTCTTGCCAACAAGATTCACAAATTAATAATCTTGGGGTTAAATGATGACGGGGGGAAAGGAAACACAAATCATTTGGGTTTTCTATAATATAAATTCCCAAAAACGAATAAAATCCTGCCCCAGATTTTCGTTCCACTCCATGGGACTAAAAAAATTATTGGGGGGGCAAAATTGGGATGTCCTGACTAGGGGTCGGGAGTGATCTTGGTTCCCTTTTGAGTTTTTAGAGCATAGTTCTAGCGCCCAACAACTTTTTTTCCGGTAGGGAAATTAGATCAACAAAAATATCCCAAAAGGAGAACAAAAATTAAAACACTCATTGGGCAAAAGAGAGGCATATATAGGCGTATCAAAAGAGGGGGTGGGGAGTTAAGAAAACTAATCAATTAAAGAGAGAAATAAAAAAAGGAAAAAGAAAAGCAAAAAGGGGAAGAGGTAAGGGGCAAGGGTTTTAAAGACTAAACAAAAAGGGTTTTTTCAGGTATATGAGTAAGATTAGAACAAGATTTGGGCCCCCTTAAGAGTAATCGGGCAAACACTGAGAGTGAAAGGATATGTGTGAAATATAAAAACCTAAATTCCTCATTTTTTACCCAAAAATACTAGCGAAATTCCCGAAATAATAGATTACGTAAACAGGTGATGAAAACATGTACATCGGACAGTGACATGGTCCCCAGAAAATAAGAAACTAAAACCTAACAAAACCCCAGGTCCTATAACTGTTTGAAGGGTGTTTAAAGGGAAAGTAAAGAGGAACTTAGCTACCTTTTTAATCTTTTTTAAAATACACTCAAACTGGGAAGGCCTGAAATGGGAAAAAGGAAATTAAAACCTATTTTCAAGGCGATGAAAGGTCCTTGGGTTCGAAATATAGACCAAAAAGCCTTACCTCCATAGTGGGAAAATTTATGGAATCAATAATTTCCGAAGCAATTCGTACCATCTTTACGGCCCCAGATTTATTAAAGATTCAAAACGGTTTTTTCAATTCCGTCTTACAATTTTCTAACTTTTTTACTAAGGGGTTTGAGGATAGTCATGGGAATGAAAAATTTATATTTTTGTTATGGACCAGTAAGGCTTTCGTTTTAGTTCCCACCAGGGTATGAGGAAACTTTGGGCACAGGGGGAAAAGGAGGAAAATTTTTTCCTGGTAGGGCATGGCTGACAAATAGACGCAGAAGGTTTCAAAATGGGGAAAATCAGAATGGGGGCAGTCAAAAACATGTTCCTCAGGGGGCAGTGTTGGGCCCCTTTTCCTATTTACATAAAAAACATAATGGGGGAAAAAAATAGGAATAAGCAAATTTGCTGATGACATCAAGCCCCTTAGAGCACTCCAGGATGATTTGAAAAAACGACGCAATGGTCGAGAAGGGCAGATGCGTTTAATTTTTGACAAAATGCAAAGTTTAAATGTTGGACGTTAAAAATAACCTCCCACATATAAACTAAATAATGTAGACTTATACACTGTTTGCAAAAGGTTTTAATTTTTGGTTAGAGTAATCTAAAACCAAGACAACAATGCTTATGTTCGCAAAAAAGCAACAAAATTTCTTGGCTTAAATTCTAGAGTATAAAAAATAAAGTCCTCAGGTTGTTCTTCAACTCTATAAAACCTTTGGTTAGGCCTCTTTTTAGAATGCGCCATTCTGGTCACCGTATTACAGAAGGGATATAAACCGGGAAAACGACAAGGGGGATAAAAAAGTGACCCCCGTACAAAATCTTCCTATGAGGATAGACTGAGGCCCTGAATCTGCACTCTCTCAAAAGGCATGAATTAGGGGGATTTTATGGGGGTTATAAATGGAAAACGGGAATAAAAAAAGGGGATGTAAAAAGTGTGCTAAAAATTTTTCCCCCAAAGACAGGACCGCAGCAAGGGTTTAAATTGGGAAAAATTCAGTTCAGGAAGGAAAAGGAAAGCACTGGTTTGGAATAGAGTTGTAAGAGGGGAACAAGCCCCATACATTTTATTGGGGCAAAAAGTTGTGTATTTTAAAAATGGGTTAATAAATCATGAGTGGGTGGGGGGAGTTGGACCTGACTACTCTGTGCGGGTCGGGTACAGGCTCCATCCTTGAGTGGGAGCCCAGCTGGGGGGGGCATTGGGGAAAATTTGTGGGGTGGGTCATTGGTCAAATCGGGGGCAGGGACCTGCTCCCGGGGGTCGCTGGGCATTTTGCAGTTTTCCCTTCTTTTTTAATTTCTATTTTCCTGACTGATTATATTGATTTTTAATTTCCCCCTCCCCTTTTGATTTCCCTATAATGCCCTCTTTTGCCCAATAAAGGTTTTAATCAATTTTTTATCCTTTAGGATCATTCTTTTTTGTCAGTTTTTCCCCTTTTTGGGAAAAAAAATTTGCTGGGAATTCTTTGGGAAATATTGCCACCTACCTGCCCCCTAGTAGGTCATTCCATTCAGCAACCCTTTTTTTTTCAATCCTAAAAATCACCAGGGGGAAGTCGGGAAGAGATTTGATTGCCATTATTAGGGCAATTCCATGTAATTAAAATTAAGTGTTTTGGACATTTTTCCCAAGTTCATTCCCTAGATATAAACTACATTTTCCTCTGGCAAGAACCAATCAAGCGGGTTATTTCCTCTTTTGGTTCTACACAAACCGTTTTAAAAAACAATCCTTTTTCATCAAGAAATCGCTTACTCTAAATTTTCCCCCCAAAATTTTTCCATCAACTGTCTAATTTTAAATCTCCCCGACACAACATTTTTGAATGTAGATGCCCCTTTCGAATTTCGCCCCAGAAGTTTTCTGCACTCACGTCAAATTGGGGCCCCGTAAATCACACCCAAATTTGTTTTTCACGGCCCCCCAGAAGCTGTAAACCAAAAAATTCATGGCTGACGCTTCTAATGTTAATCTTTTCTAAAAAAAACAATTTTTAAATGTCCTGAAAAACACACTACTACACCACCCTTCCCGTTGACCCCGTCAGGTGGAAAAATTTTAGCCTTTTAGTGCAGCAGAAGGCATCTTTATCTTCATATTAAGCCAGGCTCGTTATGCAATAATTCTTGTTTTCCCGCATTGCAATTAGTCTTAGCTCGTCATCTTATTTTTTACACCCTGCTCTTTTTATAAACTTAAGGAGCTAGTCCCCTTTCTGCCCTTACTGTCTCCCTTTGTTTTGACCTGATCTTATTTATTTTTTAAATTTCATGATGAAGTCTTTTTTCATTACTGTTTTCAACCCCAGTGTTGCAACCTGCCGTTTTCCATCACACTCATACCTCATCTTCTACAGTTTAAAAACTTGGGTTTTAGCAAAGGCCCCCTTTCGAGTTTTGCAAATGCAAAAATCCCTGCCCCAGAGAGATGTACCCCATCTCTTGTATACATACCATGTTTGCCATGAAAGTTGTCCCAGTTGTCAATGAATGGGATTGCAAGTTCCTTGCAGTATCTGTCTAGCCAGCAATTTACACCAATTGCCCTAGACAACCATTCATTGCCCACTCCCCTTCTAGGCACGATGCTACATATGATTGGGACCCCTCCCTTAGACTTAATTAAATCTATAGCTGACCTGTACTTATCTAGTAGCTCTTCTCTCTTACCCTTCCCAATATCATTTCCACCAGCACTTAGACAATAGGCTTGTTCCCATTACCTGACATATCATCCAACCTGTTGACTATGTCATTAACACCAGCTCCAGGGAAGCACACACTATCTCTTACCTTCTTATTCCTGTTACAGAAAGCACGGTCCATACAACTTACCTATGAGTCACCAACCACAAGGATTCGCTTACCTCTGTTTGCAGGGAAAGTAGTACCTTTTCCTTCACTGGCCACTGAAGTACACTCATCCTGTAAAACAGAGAAGGGATTTTCTACCTTCAGATCTTCTCTTAATTTTCCTCATTTTGATGCTCTTCCCATTACCGGGAACCACTTGCCACTTGTAGCAGGTGCTGGACTGCACCTCACTGCTGGTAGCCGATACTATCTCACCACTTACATCCTCCTCGCAGTGAGTGACAGACTGCACCTCGCTGCTGGTAGCCTCATTCCCCTCCACCATTCCAGCCACCTCACACTCGCTCCCAAACCCATTGAGGTGAATCTTCAGCCTCCTAATTTCTTCCTGTAGAAGCAAGACTTCCTCCTTCAACTCTCCAACCTCAATTTTTAAAACACTGCAAAAGCAAGCCATGGCTTTGTAACTGTCCACACTAATCCCCAAAGCAGTTCAGGACCTGTGACCTCACGTAACGACTGTCCACTGACCACTTAAGCTGTGTATGGACGCTACATATATATTCTTAAGCTATGTATGGACCCTGCTTCCACAACCGTTTCACTCAGGACAGTCTTAATTCCCGACCACCATGAGGCTGAAATATTTCCTGACATATCTGTGATGCATTTGTGCCTTTCAATTCCAGCTGTTCCAGCATGCTCCGGTTTCCACTAACAGAACATTACCTACTGTTCAATCCTCTCAAGTATTATCTCATGCCTTCCCGGGCTCTTCTCCCCTCTGTTGTCATCAGGTTAAATTCCTTTTTTCCTTTTCTCTCTCATCATAGTTCATTCTCTTTGTTTTGGGACCAGTTTCCTTGTGAACCTCTACACTTTCAATTGTTTCTTGTCATGTTTTATCAGGTGGCAATGGGGAGAGGGAGGTAGGTAGGTAGGTGGATGTAACTCTTTTAGCGTGTACTATACAAACAGTTGAGCTAAGGTTAATGTTATCTGCGGTAAACATCAGTGTTATTGCAATAATTGAGACTTGTTTCAGTCTAAAATAAAATAGGGAGATAAGTTATTATGAACACAGCAATTAAAGAGCTGTAGTGCCTGGCTGTAAACAAAGTCAACTATATATAGCGATCAACAGAGCAAGTCAGGAGCAAAGCAAGCATAGGGGTAGATCTCTTTACCTGTGTATTCCTTCACCATTTATTTACAAGGTTAAGTAATTCCAATCAATCAGCCAGACAGGTGTGATAACACCTTGGCTGGGGAAGTGGCTCTCACCTGATTGGATGGTTGAACCGGACGGTGAATACAGCAGAGGGGCCCAGAACTGCTATGCTCTGAATTTGGCAGTTTCACTGGTTGAGATGGCATGCCAATGGTTGTGTGACAAACTTCAAAGTATAGCTTACTTGGCTCACGCCACTTACCCGCTAAATGCTACATACGAGGTTATAAATTATTCAACTTTGTTAGTCAGCTGGAATAGGGGCTGAGGTGCTGTGTATGGTAAGAATAATATAAATTGTTGCATCAGAAATTTAATATAAAGTGAAGATGGAGAGAGATGGTATCTGTATGGCTGTATTTCTTGAAGGCATGAAAAATTGATGGCAAGTGTGATTGATATTCACACCCCAACCTAGGTAGTGACCTGGCTAAACTTCTTAGGGATGAAGTTGCAACGACATCTAGGCATGCATGTGACACGATGGGAATTTTTTTACTTAATCCAGATTGACTAGAACGTCTGGCCCACAGGCCATATAAGGTCTGCGAAATCATTTGGTCAGGCCCTGTGAAGGCAAATGCAGGCGGGACTCGAAATTCAACAAATCTAGGAGCATTTTTCGTAGCAGCTTAAATTTATATTAACCCTTCCCCATAACGATTAACACTGTATAATGCAGGACAAGCCACCGGGAGGGGGGAATCTTTAGCTCAAGTACTTTCACGCTTCTCAGTGCATCAGGAGCTGTGCAATGTTTGCAAGGGAGCAACCAAAGCAGGGAGAGAGGTCTCAGAGTAGTGTAGGTGTTACCATCCATGGTTACTCTTAGACTCTAAGGGTAAACCGGGACTGACACCTACGCTACTCGAGACCTTTCTTCCTGCTTTGGTTGCTCCCTTGCAACATGATGATACACTGAAAAGTGTGAAAGTACTTGAGCTAAAGATTCCCCCCCTTCCTCCACGTGGCTTGTCCTGCATAGTTAAGATCACCCGTCTGCGATTGTTTGCTACACTGTATAATGAAAAAAAAAATGTGAAACCTAAAATCCAAATAAGTATGCAGGATTTTTGAAGATACCTTTAGCTTTTATTCTGATAATTTTATAAAAATTGGGGGCCCCCTGGAAGAAATATACGTACAGGTCCTCCATCACAAATCCGGCATCATTGGGACCTGTAAATGTGCTGGATTACTGAGTTTGCCGAATTTCAGAGTGGTTAGGTTAGAATACACTTAATAAATATTAACCAACTTGACTTACACAGTTCATTGAACATTGGCAAAAATCAAACATTTCCGCTACTTTGAGCTCGATTTCAGAGTACTTTTCATCATGAAAGCAATCAAAATCATGTTTATTGCTGTAATATATCTTTCATTCTATCAAATGATTCCGAAAAAATGAGAATACAACCACAAAAACCATACGAAAATATACTGCAAAGAGGCGGCTAATGGCCGAGAAGTTAACTCCCTTATTTATCGTCCGTCTTTTTTATTTTTGTTGTACATTAAGAAGCATCTTTCCATCATACATTGCCCAAGTTTCAATGAGATAGCCTAACAAACAACCGAGAAAAAAAAATTATTGACCAAAAATCATATATGGCAAGCCCAAGCCAGGTACTGGAAATAAGTCACTTTGTCTGACTTTTCTGAGTTATCCTAGGTTCTCTATACATACACTGCTATGTATGATAATCTATGTAACTGTATTTGTGTATACCTGAATAAACTTACTTATTTACTTACACTGGAACCTCAAAAATCGAATGTATCACATATCGAACGTTTCGAAAATGGACCATTTTTTTTGGACAAACTGTGTCACTATTATCGAACGCGCCCCTATTTTCGGACCGCCGGGTACGGGACCTGTCTGCTGCCCGCTCTGTCCGCGTCCCTGCGCAGGCGCCGTGAGCAGTCTAGCTTTGTTTATGTACGAGTGAATACTAACCTGCGCTCTCATTCACGCATTTTATGATTATTTCGTTGTGTTTAGTGCTTGTGGGACTGTGAAACAAGCTGCCATGGGCCCAAAGAAACTTGCTAGGGGTTTACCCCTGTGTAAAGAAAGTGAGAACACCATAGATGTGAAGAAGGAAATAATACAGAAGTATGAGAGTGGTGTGAGACTTGTTGAGCTTGCCAGGATGTATGGGAAAAACAAGTCGACCATCGGTTCTATCGTGTCCAAGAAAGAACAAATCAAGGAAGCTGATGTTGCAAAAGGTGTTTAATATAGGGAGTGGATGAGGTGCCTTGTTCAAAGATTAAGGAGATTTGTGCCAAGTGGAATGATGTCCAAATGTTTGTGCAGAAGTACCACCGGGAGCAAGCTGAAACAAGCCATCTTTGCAACAGTTCAGTGACAGAACCATGTCCCATTTTAGGGAAATGTTAAGAGGCACCAGAAACAGAGGACTGTGGACAGTTATTTTGTGAGACAGGGTCCAGTGACTCTCAAACTGGTCCTAGTGGCATTAAAAGACAGAGAAGAGAAGTAACCCCAGAGAGGGATTTACCTGAAGTCCTCATGGAGGGGGATTCTCCTTCCAAACACTAACCCCACTCCCTCTCTCCTCCTCCCCTATCTTCCAGATGCCATCACCAATCTTCAATAAAGATAAGTAAAATTGTTATTTTATATGTATTACTATACATAATTAAAAACTATAGTATTTGTTGCATGTAAAACTGTAATTAATCTCTATAAAATGTATTTTTTGTGTGAATATTTTTGGGTTTCTGGAACGGATTAATTGTATTTCCATTATTTCTTATGGGAAATATTGCTTCGAATTTCAGACTTTTCCGAATTTAGAACTAGCTCCTGGAACGGATTAAGTTCGATTTTTGAGGTTCCACTGTACTTCTAGTCTGTCGACTGAGTACAAGAAACCACCCAGCCACGTATTTCAACTACCCAATAAAGTGGTCATAAATTGGCAATTTGGCCGATTTCACACAAATTTCAACAGATGCCAATTTCAAAATAGGATCCAGAATAAACAATGTAGACATTCCTGGCACTAAAATAACATTTTCTCTGTTCATTAGTCATGGCTACAGGCCCCTCTTATATTACTCTTGCTTACCATTTGGAATTTTTATTAACAAAAAAATAGAAGATTTACTCTTATGCAGACTACTGCATTATTGTAATAATTGAATAAATAATTCAACCCATTCTTGACTTCGTATTGGACTGACGGGGCGGACAGGTATTGGACGGTGACGTCATTTGTTTACTCTTGAGCTTCGGTAAAGAATAGAACATTTTCGCTACTGTGAGCGCAATTTCAAGGTACTTTTCATCATGAAAGCAATTAAATTCATATCTATTTCTGTAATATATCTTTCATTCTATCAAATGAGACTGAAAAAAATGAGAATATAACCATAACAAACTTACAAAAATAACCCGCTAAGTGGCCGCTAATGGCTGAGAATGTGATACTCTGCTATTTATGGTATGATTTCTTTCATTTTTGGTTTACGTGAAGAGTATCTTTCCATCATACATTGCCCAAGTTGAATAAGATAACCCAACAAACAACTGAGAAAATAATAATAAAAATAATAATATCGTTATTTACTACACGTACATGTACAATGTATACAGGCCTAGCTGACATCAGTGACATACTACTGTATAGAAAGGCACTTGTTATGCTGAGTATTTCAAGAAAATTGGTCAGTGTCCCAGATAACACGCACACCAGTCCACTAACACCCAGGTACCCATTTACTGATGGGTAAACATATAAACAGGTGTAAAGAAACACACCTAATGTTTCTACCCTGGCTGGGAATCAAATATTTACCAAAAATCATATATGGCTAACCCAAGCCAGGTACTAAAAATAAGCCACGTTGACTTTTTTTTGGTTATCCTAGGTTCTCTACACATATGCTGCTATGTGTGATAATCTATAGAGAGAAAATAACTTTTTTGTTTCATGTTTATGGTGCAGTACGAGTGTAATCATAGTTAGCCCCGTGATATACTCTGTTTTCTCTAATATAAGCCCCCTAGACAGGGATAGGAGAATGATATATTTGTATACCATATCCTCTTCATACCTCTGTCGAACTGCTCGGTATTATGCCAAATATTATTTATTCTGGAGTATTTAACATGTTTTATGTTATTTATATTGTTTATTATGTCATATTAGATCAATTGTGATAGGCAAATAAGCTGTAGTGTTGATATTAGCATAATAATAAAGCAATATTCTCCTGCTTCATGAGACTGAGCTCATGGCAACCGACAGTGGCTTCAAAGCCACCTTATCTTTAACCCTTTGACTGTTTCCGACGTATAAATACGTCTTACGAGCCAATGTTTCTGACGTATTTATATGCACAAATTCTAGCGGCTTCAAATCAAGCGCCAAAGGCCTGGTAGGCCTACACGAGAGAGAATGGGTCTCATTGGCCGGTGTACACCCTGTGAAAAAAATCTGGGACCTAGCGGTGCATTGTGGGAACGCCATGTTGTTAGTCCATTTTCACCATGCCTCTCGGTTAAGAAGTTCCTCACTCCTCGGCGGATTGGAGGTCTTTTGTTCCCAAGTGATAGCTCTAACAGCGATAAAAAATGTCAGTGACAGTGAATTCCAGGGTTTTGAAGTGAGTGTTACCGGAAAAAGTGCCCAGGATAACGTAATTAGTGATGAAAACCCAGATGACCCACAACCTTCCACCTCTGGTGCTGTGCCGGCTTGTTCACGTTCACGTTCGCCTGTACCAGGACGAAAAGAGAAACTATTTGGTCGTGTACAACACCCAGATGATAGCAGTGATAGTGATAGTGATTTCAAGGTCATTGAAAGCAGTTCTGGTGACAGTGAGAGTGAATATTCCCTATGAAGCAGCAGTATGTACGGCGTAGCATGCGGTCTGGTAGTGTTTCATATGTTGCTCCAAGGGGAAGGAGAAACTCTGGGAGCACATCCCGTGGCCCTACACCACGACCTGATAGTGAAGATGACGATATTGTAACGATGGGTATGAATGGTGACAGTGAGGGAGGAGGCAGTGGTGGTGATAGTGAGGGTGGCCGGCCCATGTGGCACCATCAGCGGGCCACGCTACTACCCACGCTGCTGACTCAGCACAACAACCAGCCTCACCCTACCCCACACTCCCACAGCCTGCACCACCACAACCTGCACAACCACAACCTGCACAACCACAACCACAACCACGGTACAATATCCAGACCCCACCAGCAGACCGCATCTGGGATTGGCAGGACGGTGACGAGTTTGTTCCCAGTCCCATGACTTTGATGAAACACAAAGTGGAATAAAGCATCTTGTTCACTTGGGGAACAATGCCAGTGAACTGGACTGCTTTGAGTTATTCTTCGATGAACCCCTGATGGACATCATTGTCAGGGAAACAAACACATACTGTGATTACACCATAGCAAATACAATTCTCTCACCAAAATCACGGCTACACAAGTGGAAGGAGACAACTGTGGCAGAGATGTACCTGTTTTTTGCCACAATAATGCTTTGCCACATGTGTATAAGGACACTGTCACCACATACTGGCAACAGAATGCCTGATTTTAACTCCAGGTTTTAGTGACATTATAGGTGTCAATCGTTTTCCTGATACTGTTACGTATGTTACACTTTTCAGACAAAACCAGGCCTGACAGAAGCGACAGGTTATATAAGATCAGAAATGTGTTTATGTACCTGAAACAAAAGTGCTGCATGTATTTTCATCCCCTTTAGGAAGCTTGTTATTGATGAGTCCTTGATTTTATTCAAAGGAAGATTCTCATTCAAGCAATTATAACCAAGCAAGAGGAAACGCTTTGGTACAAAGCTATTTGTACTGTGTGATTGCAGAAGTGGTCTAGTTTTGGATATCATTGTGTACACTGGCAGTAATACTTTGAGAGATACCATGAAGTTATTGGGTATCTCTGGTGATGTGGTTCGAACAATGATGGAACCATATCTTGGTAAGGGGCATATGTTATTACTGATAACTGGTACACAAGCCCCTTACTCAGTGATTTCTTGCGAGTGGAACTTGACAGACGTGTGTGGCACAGTGCGTGGTAAACGTAAACATATACCAAGGTTCAACGCTGGCACTCGCAGAGGTGAGGTGCAAGCCTTTTTCTGCCAATGACATCATGGCATTTCGGTGGCATGACAAACGTGATGTCACATTGTTGACATCAGTTCACAGAAACGAAATAGTACCCAGTGGCAGGGACAACAGAGAGACCAATGAACCCATTCCTAAAGCCTGCAGCTGTCATAGACTACAACCTCAATATGCACTTAGTGGACAAATGTGACATGCAGATTGGGTTTGCAGACTGTGTACGCAAGAGTTATAAGTGGTATATAAAACTTTTTTTCCATCTTGTTGATATATCTATGCTCAATGCTTATAACATATACAAGTTGAAGACCAACAAAACACCAAAATATGGTGAATTTTGCCTGTCAGTAATCAGACAAATAATTGCAAAGTACCAAGGAGCAACTCCTGCAATAGACCAGCGCCCACAGACGTCGTCTCGTATGAGGCCTGGTGATCACTACCCCATACAACTGCTCCTACTACTGCCAAGAAAAATGCTCAGAAGAGGTGTTATGTATGTATGCATACCACAAAACGCCCACAAACACGCAGAGACACTCGTTTTTGTGGAGGAGTGTGAAGTGCCCCTCTGCATATACCCATGTTTCAAAGAGTTCACAAGCTGCAGCAGTTCTAGGAACGTGTTTAGTGACTGTACATATGTATATATATTATGGAACAATAGTAATAAACATTGTTTTTTTATTGTTTGTTTGTGTAAACAAAGTGTATACACAAACTAATAGTGATAAAGTTTGTTCTGTTATTGTGTTGTAAACAATGAGTGTATATTTGAACAATGCACCTTACATTGGTCTCACAGGCACATAAGTTACCTGGAACAGAAAAATATAGAAAAATGCAAGAAACCTTTGAATTAGAGTAAATAAAAGAATACCGGGTGGGGGGCAGTCGCCGCTGTTGCCGTACGCACGTCACTTTCTGCAAACTTTGCGGCTCTATATCTTGGTAAGTACTGATGGCAAAAAAATTTTTTTTTTAGGCTTAAAACACTACTAAAAATATTCCTAACATTTTCATAAGAAAAAATAATTTTTTTTTTCGAATATTTGGCGACATAGAATGACAGTTTTAGAGAGGGGCCTGAAACAGTCAAAGGGTTATGGATAATGTACTGTGTAGGTGCTTTACATAATGAGAAGCATTTCTTTTATTCATTGGAACTATGGCTAGGGGTAAAAGTAAGCAGGTTAAAACATTAAATGGAGAAAAAGAAATTGGAATGACTTATGCAGCAAGTAGCGCCAGTAGCTCTGGTGGCCTGGTGGTTAACGCTCTCGCTTCACACGGTGAGGGCCTGGGTTCAATTCCCAGCCAGAGTAGAAACATTGGACGTGTTTCTTTCCACCTGTTGTCTATGTTCCCCATCAGTAAAATGGGTACTTGGGTGTTAGTCGACTGGTGTGGGTCACATCCTGGGACACTGACCTAAGGAGGCCTGGTCACAGACCGGGCCGCGGGGGCGTTGACCCCGGAACTCTCTCCAGGTAAACCAAACAGTAGCAGCAGGTTGGTGTGGCGACCCTGGAAATTTGAAATTATGCTAGCCAAAATTAGTTTCCGAATAACTGAAGGAACCGAATAACTGATTGCCTAATTTGTGATGACGGACCTGTATTTATATTTTTTTACATGCAAGTACTTTTGCAATATTTCATAAAATCCGATCAGTCTTTATCAGATTTTGAATCGGTCTCCTATCCATCGTCGTCTTCATTTTGAACATATTTCTGATGCAACATCATCGATACCAGCTAATATCACATGCCGTGCCAAAGAGGAGGAGTTCCAGCCATTACATTAGGCATGAGTTAATTAAATATTTGACCAAATATAGCAGGCTAATTTTTAAGTTGATTAATTTGTATGACCCACAAATGTTATAAATACGTATCCAAATGGCCCTTGGCAGAAAAAGGGCTCTCCACCCCTGGACTAGAACAGTCAGACAGAAAACCCAGAGTCTGGTGATTTTTCTAGAAACTGTGCAGGATTTTCTTTTTTTTTTACTACAATTTGTGACAGAGGTAACTAGAGGAAAAATTCTGCCGGACTTGGTTCTGGCAAGCAAGAATTCGTAGATAATCTTGAGGTTAATGAAAAACTTGGAGGAAGTTATCACAAATCACTTGGTTTTAATATTTCATGGAGCTACCTAAATTATGTTTAAAGATAAGGTTTCTGATTTTGGTAGTGCAGACTTGGAAGGATTACTTGAAGAGTGTTGACTGGAGTCACCTCACTAGGGAGTATCAGGATGAGGATCTGACAGATGATGCTGATGCTTTGCCAATATGACAATTTCCAGACCATTGTACAAGCT
The DNA here is from genome assembly GCF_026875155.1 of Cherax quadricarinatus. Lineage (NCBI taxonomy): Eukaryota > Metazoa > Arthropoda > Malacostraca > Decapoda > Parastacidae > Cherax > Cherax quadricarinatus. The sequence goes on from NC_069416.1 coordinate 7,683,564, forward strand.
GCTCAGTGCATATATATTTCAAACAAAGAAATTAGATCAAACATAAATGAACCTAAAATGGACGAATAATAGTCTGATACATCTTTTGCGTGAAAAGAAGCATGGGCGAATCAAGAGGGAAGAGGGTCACCTTATGGCCCCAAAGACCAAAAAAAAAAAAAAATAAAAATAAAAAAAATAAGAAAGACTAAAGTAGATTATGAACTGAAGATTGCAAGGAATCAAAGGCCAAGTTAAATGTTTTCTTTCTGGTATATAGGAGGAAGATTAGGGAAAAGATTGGTCCATATGAATATAACTCGGGTAAAACTTGGTGCCAAAGAAATGTGTACCGATTTATACTCATATCTCTTACTTTTTACACAAGAGGACACAGTTGAAATCCCAGAAGTCAGGGTAAAAATAAATTACGCAAGATCAATGAATGTCACTAGTGACGAGGTCCTTAGAAAAATAATTAAATTAAAACCAAACAAGTCTCCAGGCTCTGGCCCACTGTTTTCAAGGGTTATAAGCAGTGTAAGTAGAAACTTGTTAATCCATTTATGTGGTTTCTTCAGCAAATCACTGCAAATGGGTATTGTACCAGATAAGTGGAAAATGACAAACATGATACCTATTTATTAATTGGAGTTACGTCGTTAGTCTTAAATTGTAGACCGTTTATTCTAACTTCATTTGTAAGACAACTGATGGAGTCAGTAAATTGTGGACGAAATTCAAAGCCACCTTGAAAAATATAATTTGATCAGTAAATCCCGGCATGATTTTACAAAAGGGTGTTGTGTGCCTTATAAATTTGTTAACTCTGTGTGTGAAGGTATTTGAGGCAGAACTACGATAATGCATATACTACATATGGTACCTCGAGTTTCTCGGCCATAATTTCTTTCCAGAAGGCTGTTCGAGTGCTGTTACTGAACGAATTTATTCCCATAAGGAATAATGTAAATTAGATTAGTCCATTTCAGACCCCCAAAAATACACTTACAAAAGCACTTACAATAATATGCTTACATAATTGTTCGAGTTGGGAGCTGTTTGAAACTTGAGGTACCACTGTGTGTATTTCAGTGAGGCTTTTGATAAAGTTCTAATCAGTCTGTTGAAGAAAGTATCAACTCATGGAATCAAGGCATGGTTTGGCTAATAGGCAACAAAAAGTTTACTTAAATGGGAAGAACTCGGAATGTGGGGAGCAGTTACTGGTGGTGTTCCACAGGGGTCAGTATTGGGCCAGTTGGAGTTCATACTATATGTAAATGACAGAGATGAAGGAGTAAATAGTGACATAAGCAAGTTTGCTAATGACACTAAATAAGACTCATATAAATATGACTGAGGGCAATGGAACTCTACAGGAAGTTCTGGATAGGTTGAGGCTGTGGCCAAAGTTATGGCAGATGCAGTTTAATGTTGATGAATATAAGGTTCTGTTCCTAAGAAAAGAAAATAACTACAGTAGGGGCCTCGACTTACGAGTGTCTCAACATGAGAATTTTTTCGAGATACGAACTGTTGCTCAGTTGCCTTTTTTGCTCTGAGTTAGGAGCCAGCATCCAAGTTATGAGCCAGCTTCCCCGCTTCCCCCTCAACACACAACCCACACACCTCGCTTGTTTATCTATGATTTTATGTTTTAATTCCATGGAAATCATCCTCTTTTTCTTCTCAACACTGTCCATTGCACTTACTTTCTTAGGACCCATGGTTAGAAACAAGAAATTTGGCAAAATAACTCAGAAATGGAAGGAAATAATGACAAAATCTCCTCCCACAGTGAGGTAAACAGTGCCCTGTGCCAGCCAGCATCAAGGTTCCTTGATGCTGGTGAGGGGCTCTGATCTAGGGAATTGGATCTATGCTCCAATTCCCTAAATTAATAATAATAATAAACTTCAGAAGACTGCCATTAATTAGCGCTGCGAACAGCAAAACATCTGGTGAGCAGTGCACATGTTACCTCGTTCTGGGAGGATATTTCTCATGATTTCCTTCCATTTTCTGCAGTTATTTTGCCAAAAATTCTTGTTTCTAACCAAGTAAGTGCAAAGGACAGTGTTGAGAAGGAAAAGAGGATGATTTCCATGAAATTAAAGCATGAAATCATAAATAAACATAAGCAACGTGTACGAGTTATTGACTTAGCCAGACAATATCAATGTAGTACATTTACGATATGTACGATACTAAAGCAGCAAGAGTTGATGAAAGCTATAGAGCCAACCAAGGGCGTTACAGTAATTTCTAAGTGTAGCATTAAGAGTGTAGCAAGTAAGTTAAGTGATTAAGTGATAGAAAAAGGTTGAAACTAGCTCCTCCAGTGTTGTTGTTGGAGGTTTATAGGGCCACTGACAACGTACGTGGCCCTGCCTATCATCCACCACCCTCAACCTCTCCCAGCATCTGCTCCGAGGTAAGTGTGTATATGTACTTTACACATACTATAACCTCTTTATTTCTTTACATTCTATGTTGTGTTTTATTATGTTTTTATACAATACAGTGGACTCTCAACCAGTGGCTTTAATTTGTTCCAGAGAGCTCGCCTTTAGTCGAATTAGCCATTAGTCGAATTAATTTTCCCCATAAAGATTAATGGAAATCCAGTTAATCCCTTTCAGATAGCCAAAAGTATTAACAAAAAAATATTTTTTTTTAAAGATTAAATATAAATATACATACAGAAAACTGACAAATATAAAGCACTAATAAAATGGATAAATGAAAATTTAACATCACACTTAACTTTATTGACTTACCTTTATTGACTTGACTTGTTGGTGTATGGAAGACACATAGGAGGCAAGAGGAAGGCAAGTTTATTATGCTTCAATATGATGCTAATATCATCTCTACGGCTTATTTATCTATCACAATTCATCTAATATGACATTATAAACAATATTAATAACATAGAAACATGAGATATACTTGAGAATGAATAAAATGTGTCATAATGTATGAGATGACTAAATGGTGTAAGTGTTATTGTTGGGTTTAAGGGCCG
>NC_069416.1:7692404-7712386 GCF_026875155.1 Cherax quadricarinatus
GAAAAAGAAAAAAATTTTAAAAGAAAACAAGAAACTATAAAAAAGTAAAATAAGTAATGCGCGTATGTGGAAATCGTCGATGTGGCCGCTACCCGATCATTTTGGGTCAGCTTTTCGGCACTGTATATTGGTAAGTACTGATCAGAATTTTTTTTTTGTTTTATTACCTTCACAAAAATATACTCTTTAATTCTGTAAGAATTTGTTTTTTTTCTTCCAAAATTTCTTGGACACTGGGGCACCCCTTCCGATTTTGGCCTTGAACCCTGAAAGGGTTAAGTTAGCAATAGAAATAAGCATTAAAAACACAATAAAAGGTAAGATACACACAGAGTACACTTATTGCTTACCTTAAAATATTAATATTAATGTGTGAGAGGTGAGTGGCAGGGTGTTTATTGAATAAAATCAGAATGACACACCATCATCCTCTAACTTGGCACTTAAAGCAAGAGGCTTACCAGCTTTCTCTGCTTGATTTGAAGCCGTTAGAATTTATGAGTATATATACGTCAAACACAGTGGCTCTTTAAGACGTGTATGTACGACCAAACCAGTCAAAGGTTAAGGTAAGTAATGGGTGTACTGTGTATTATTACTTTTTATTGTTTTAATGCCTAGTTCTATTGCTAATGTAATATATGTTAGTGCAAACTTGTTACCTGTCATTTATATGCATTTATAAGTGGGAAAAAAGGCGTTCTCCTTTCCGGCGATGTCTGCTTGTCGGCAGTATCCTGGAACCTAACCTGCCGTGTAAGTGGGGCCCTACTGTATACACTTGATGGGTCCTCTCACCTTGTATACACCTCACAGTTCCCCGTCACTTATGGGACATCTCGGCTTCATATGACCTCAACCTCACCCAGCATCTGACACTACTATGTCTCAACTCTATGTATATATTGTTATTTTGATGTTGTATCTACTTGTAGATAAAATTATATTGTTATTTTGATGTTTTATCTACTTGTAGATAAAATATCTCCTTTTGCTACATGTGTTTTTTAGTTGGTTGTCAGCCATGCAATACTGTTACATGAAAATTTTGTAATAAATTCCAATAAAGTTTGTGAAGAGGTAAGATGATGATAACCCCAGTAATACCATTATGCTGGTAGTAGGATGTCTTACGTAAAATATTGCTAGCTTTACCTTCATTGTTTAGATATTTGAGTTGTTTTTATAATGGTCTTTGAAAGTTAATTCAAGGTATTGACAAAAAATGTGACATTAAAAGTACGGGTACTTGGAGCCTCTTCCTGGTACAGTAGTTTATATAAGCCAAATCTAATACTGAACTGTATAGAATATTTAATGTTATAATATTTAAGGCCTGCCTTAATTAACTACATATTTAACATATTTAATTCAATACATTCATTCACCAGCATAACTCAGTGCTTATCCTCATGAAGAACTTTAAGGAGTTGATTATTCATTTATGCTGTATGTTAAGGAATTTCAACCAGAATCATTGCAAGTGAAAAAATCCCCAAAATTGCTTTTATAAATGTTGCCTTAAAACTATTTGTTAATTAGATAGTTAAAATAATTACCCTTTGAAAATGGAAAAGAAGAGTAAGATTAATCTAATTTTGCAGGTCAAATGTTTCAAACGCTATGGGTCGTGTGTTGGATGGTCCATCCTCGGGTTCCATGAGCACACCACTCTCTTCTTCCTCTCCCTATTCCTCCTCCTCCTCCTCATCTTCATCATCCAAGCACAGCTCAAACATATAATTTACCTTTTGTACTTCAGGACCATAACTATGGTGCTCCTCCTCCCCAACTCCACCTCAGTCCCCACCTCCTCTGCCATCTTCATCAGGATCATCTGTGTACCAACAATCTTCTCACCAGTTTCACCAATCTCACCATCAGCACAGTCCTCAGCCTCACCAACTCATTCACTCTCAGAATTTACAGTCTCATCCTCCACAAAATACTAATGTCTATCATCATCATCATCATCATCCTCAACATAGACAGCAGTCTCATAATCATCCCCAGCATGTCAGTCCCTCCATAGACTAGGGATCATTACTTCATCAAGCCCTTCTCTGTCTCTCTCTGGCTTGCTAACATCTCATCCACTTAACACGATGCCACCTCACCGACAGCAGTTCATGCCACATCCTAGACGAGCATCTTTCCTTCGCCTCACATCCCGCCCCCTCCAGTAGAACTACACCAGTCCCCTACTGCTATTACTGGCCTCCCATCCTCTGTGACCGGGGCAGAAACTGATGATGACTCGCGTATGAGTGATCGGAGTTCGTCTGTGGGACCGTCTGGTGAAGAAACAGAAACTGCACCAGGGGAGAAGGAGATGATCAACCCATAGATGACTCTATTACACGTTGTGTCTGTGATTTTTCCCACGACGATGGTTACATGATCCAGTGTGATAGATGTTTGTAAGTTTTCCTAAGTATTTGTGCATCACATATTTGAATATCTCCTTTAACCCTTTGAGGGTCGACAGGCCCTCTCCGAAACTCGTTCTCAGGGTCGGCCAAATTTAAAAAAAAAAAAAATTATTTTCTCTTATGAAAAGATAGAGAATCTTTTCCCGATCATAAAGACACCAAAAGTTTGAAATTTGATAGAAAACTTACGGAATTATGCTCTCGCAAAGTTAGCGGTCTCGGCGATGTTTACGCACCGGCTGTTTTGCCCACTTTGAGCCCCATTTTCGGCCAATTTCACTGTACTAGTCGACAAAAAAACATGAATATTTCGCTAGAACTCATTTTTTCTATCGAATGGGTGCAAGAAACACTCATTTATGAAATTCAACTATCCAGTACAGTGGTCAGAATTAGCAATTTTGCCAATTTCACACAAATTTCAAAAGATGCCAATTCCGAATAGGGTCCAGAAAAAAACAAGAAAGACATTCCTGGCACTAAAATGACATTTCCTCTAGTCATTAATCATGTCTCAAGGCCCCTCTTATATTCTTTTGCTTTCCACTTTGAATTTTATTTTCACAAAAAATACAAGATTTACTGTTATGCAGACTACTGCATTAGTGTAAAAATGGTATAAATAATATTGGTGCACTTGTGAAAGAATATTAGACTCACCAGTTGACGTGTATTGCACGCTTGGCCACGATTTGTTTACTTTTGAAGTTTGGTAAAAATCGATCATTTCTGCTACTTTGAGCTCAATTTCAAGGCACCTTTCTTTGTTAAAACCAGTCAAAATCATCTCAATTTCTGTAATGTCTTCCATTCTATAAAATGAGACCAAGAAAACTAGAATACAACAATAAATACCATACGAAAATACACTGCAAAGTCGCTGATTTATTCAAAAAAAATGGTCAAAGTTTTTTTTTTCTTCATTATGCGCTGTGGTGCGCAGGATTTTTTTTTGATGTGCACACTGACCACATAGACCCATTCTTTCATATGAAGGCCTACCAGCTTTCTCCACTAGATTTGAGGCCGCTAGAATTTATGAGTACTAGTACGTCAAAAACCCCTACGCGTAAGACGTACTAGTACGACGAAACCCTCAAAGGGTTAATTAGCAGCTTTTTTTATCAATAATTGATTCAATAATATTGTCCAAAATTTATATTTCATATTCTAGGAATAACTTTTTTGTATTTAAAGTATTTTAGCTAGTTTTAATAAATTGTATTACAGTGGTTGTTAATTTTTCAGTGTGTGGCAACATGTAGACTGTATGGAAATAGACCGGGACATATCCCAGATGAGTACTGTGTGAAGCGTGTGATCCTAGATCTATAGACCGCTTCAAAGCTCGAGCTCTGCAGATACGCAGACGCCAAGAATTAAAGCTCACATAGCCAGGTGGGTTTACCACTTCTCTTGTATTCCTGTTCTCAAATCTTTATAAGTAATTGCTGATTATGCCACTTAATCTAATACTAAAAGTTCTTTCCATTTTAGAATGTCCTCCTCAGACTCGATGATAATATTCCAATGTCTGGCAAAGGCCGAGGAAATTTAGGGAAAATTCAAGAAAAGAAGGTGGTTAAGAAAAAGAAGGTGAAACAAATGAAAGACATTAAAAATGGACGCAAGGGATCGCTGTCTTTGTTAAAGAAGACCAGTCTTGTGAGTCCAGGCAAACAATAATGTTATCCAGGAACAGAAGATAAGGAACGCAGGATGCTAGTAAAAAGAAGAGTAGTACTTTATCATTGAAGTATCAGTCTGGTATCATTTTTAAATGTTATGTAGGAATTTGTTTAGTATGTGTTAAGATCTATAAATGGGATGATAGGTACTTCCAGCAAGCGTGCGTGAGCGTGTTAGATAGGAGTGAATGGAGACGAATGGTACTTGGGACCTGACGATCTGTTGGAGTGTGAGCAGGGTAATATTTAGTGAAGGGATTCAGGGAAACCGGTTATTTTCATATAGTTGGACTTGAGTCCTGGAAATGGGAAGTACAGTGCCTGCACTTTAAAGGAGGGGTTTGGGATATTGGCAGTTTGGAGGGATATGTTGTGTATCTTTATATGTGTATGCTTCTAGACTGTTGTATTCTGAGCACCTCTGCAAAAAACAGTGATAATGTGTGGTGTGGTGAAAATGTTGAATGATGATGAAAGTATTTTCTTTTTGGGGATTTTCTTTCTTTTTTGGGTCACCCTGCCTCGGTGGGAGACGGCCGACTTGTTGAAAAAAAAAAGAAAAGAAAAGGTACTGGATATCTTCTACTCTTGGAAATACAACTTCTCCTCACTTACCGATGGAGTTCCATTCCTAAGACCTGTCGGTAAACAAATTCGTCGCTAAGTGAGGGAGTCTACTATAGTGGCAATGGGTTTGTGTCAGTCATCTTTGATGTTGTTTTAATGTCACCTTTGCACATTTATAACATTTCTGGTATATTTTTAATTGTGTATACAGTAGTGTACTATATATTGTAATAAACAGAATATTTGGAATCAGCTGTAATATACATTATTTAGGTATGAATACTGGTCAGAGAGCCTGTCGTAAGTCCGAGGCGTTGGTAAACGAGTACATCGTTAAGTGAGGAGAGGCTGTATTAATACATCACTGACACTGGCTTGTAAGCCGTATCTGTATGTCATTGACAGTGGAAGGGTTAACAACCTAGTAAAGTGATGGGAAATTAGTAATTTGGCCAATTTCACACAAAGTTCAAAATATTCTTATTTCAAAGTAGGGTCTAGAATAAACAATGCAGGCATTCCTGGCACTAAAATAATGTTTCCTCTGTTTATTAGGTACTTTTCCAGGCTTTCCACATGAATTCCATTTTGATTATTCACAAAGAATTTTTTAGTCACCAAACAATAGAAGATTTATTATTATGCAGTATTGCAGTAATTGTATTAATAACACAAGCACATTCATGAACACACATTAGACCCACAAGCGACATGTATTGGACGTGAGTTGATTTGTTTTCTCTTGAACATTGGAAAAAATTGGACGTTTCTCCTACTTTGATCTCAATTTCAAGCCATTTTCAATTTACTAAAACCAATCAAAAATCATCCTATTTCTGTAATATATTTTCCCATTCTATCAAATGAGACCAAGAAACTGTGAATAAAACGTAAAAATTACGAAAATACACCACAGAATCACTGTTTTAATACAGAAAACGCGATCACAGTTGTTTTTCTCATTATGCACTGCGTGTGCTGCAGGATTTGTTTTATAAGAACATAAAAAAAGAAGGAACACTGCAGCAGGCCTACTGGCCCTGCAAGGCATGTCCAATTCTCCTACTGGATTCAGCCAATGCCCTAACCTATTTCATGTCAGGTAACTTCATTTAAACCCCTTTAAAAACGGCCCAAACGTATAAAACAGTGGGACCCCGCATAACGATTACCTCCGAATGTGACCAATTATGTAAGTGTATTTATGTAAGTGCATTTGTATGTTTTATGTTTGGGGGGTCTGAAATGGCTAATCTACTTTCAAAATATTTCTTATGGGAACAAATTCGGTCAGTACTGGCACCTGAACATACTTCTGGAGTGAAAAAATATCGTTAACCGGGGGTCCACTGTATATGTTCTTTCGCATAGCGCCCCAACGTATATACAGTGGACCCCCGCATCCCGTTGGCATCACATAATGTTAAATCCGCATACCGATATATTTTTTTCGCTAAGATTTTGCCTCGCATCCCGCTAAAAAACCCGTCAACGCTATTCGTCCGAGACGCGTCTAATGTGCGGCCTACCCAGCCTCACATGTTCCGCCGGTGGCATTGTTTACAAGCCAGCCTCCGCGGGGTAACACCCAAGCATACAATCGGAACTTTTTCGTATTATTACAGCGTTTTTGGTGATTTTATCTGCAAAATAAGTGACCATGGGCCCCAAGAAAGCTTCTAGTGCCAACCCTGTGGAAAAAAAGGGTGAGAAATATATCGAAATACTGTGGTACCATGGTCATCTGCTGATGCTGCTGCTGCTGTAGCCACTGTCAGCTGCTGCTGCTGTAGCCCCGCAGCTGCTGCTGCTGCTGTACCACCGTTTTGCTGCTGCTGCTGCTGCTTTTGTACCATCTGCTGCTGCTGTAGCACCGTCTGCTGCTGTGTAGCACCGTCAGCTGCTGCTGCTGCACTGTCAGCTGCTGCTGCTGCTGTAGCACTGTCAGCTTGCTGCTGCTGCTGTAGCCGTCAGCTGCTGCTGCTGCTGCTGTAGCACTGTCAGCTGCTGCTGCTGCTGCTGCTGCTGTACCACCGTCAGCTGCTGCTGCTGCTGTGTACCGTCTGCTGCTGCTGCTGTAGCACTGTCAGCTGCTGCTGCTGCTGTAGCACTGTCAGCTGCTGCTGCTGCTGCTGCACTGTCAGCTGCTGCTGCTGCTGCTGCTGTAGCACCATCAGCTGTGCTGCTGCTGTACCACCATCAGCTCCCTGCTGCTGCTGTACCACCGTCAGCTGCTGCTGCTGTAGTACCGTCAGCTGCTGCTGTAGCACTGTCAGCTGCTGCTGCTGTAGCACTGTCAGCTGCTGCTGCTGTAGCACTGTCAGCTGCTGCTGCTGTAGCACCGTTGTTGGTGTGGCTTATTGAGAATACCAAAAACAATTAACCCCAGGGGGTTTTAGCCACCCAGGATAACCCAAAAAAGTCAATGTCATCGAAGACCCACACCAGTCGACTAACACCCAGGTGAACAGGGAAATATGCCTGGAACTAGTGCTCATATTGGTGAATTTAAAGCCAGCAAAGGTTGGTTTGAGAGATTTAAGAATCGTAGTGGCATACACAGTGTGAAAAAGGGCCCTGTTCTGGAAGAATGCCAAACAGGACCTACAGTACTCAGGAGGAAAAGGCACTCCCAGGACACAGTGTCTCATCAGTCATTGCTGTATCTTCAATAAAGGTAAGTGTCATTTATTCTTCATTTAGTAGAGTAGTACATGCACAATATATACTTTGCATGTATACTCTAACTAATTTGTGTGTAGGAAAATGTATATTTCATGTGGTAAAAATTTTTTTTCATACTTTTGGGTGTCTTGCACGGATTAATTTGATTTCCATTACAGTGGAACCCCGCATAACGTTTTATTAATCCGTTCATGAGAGCTCATTGTTATGCGAAATTATCGTTATGCGAATGAATTTTCCCGAGGAGGTAACGTCGTAACCGTTCTCTTTAAAACAAGCTAGACCTAATGATATTAACTTGCGCACCAGAGCCCATGAACACATGAACGGGCGCTTTTATGGACAGAAGCTTGTACTAATGGACCAATCGTTGCATTAGAATTTATATGCAAAACAGGAAGGTGAGTTGTCATCGAGAAAGATTTTCTACTTCATCCCCAAATTCCTCTACGTCAGAGACGTGTGAAGCCACATCATCAGCGGGGATTGTCATTCTCGAGACTGCTTAAGGCTTCAAAGGAATTGTGAACGGGGATGGGTGTACTCATTATCACTTACCGTCACCATTGGGCGGTTTGACTGGGGCGCTCTAATTCCCCCGAATTGGAAAAATGAGCCTGGTTCTGATTAGAATGTGAACCACGACGTCTGTTTCCTCTCCTGGCTCTGCGGTTGGAAACGGCCATGGAAAGATCTAGAGTACCGCATATTGTAGAGCGCATTGCACTCAGATGTGTCATGTCCATGATTCTATGATGAGTACAGTAGGGAAGATCTGACTGGTACTCATCATCAGTACGACATTCTTTAGGGGGGATGTCATAACAATTACTAGCGATATGGCCACGGAAACCACAATTGTAGCAAATTCTTTGACTGTGGTTACTGTACGTACTAGGGGTTTATTACGGGAATGATGGCTCTTAAACACTTGCTTTGGATGATTGAGCGCGGGGTGATTGCGGTTGGGAGGTTTGGTAGTAGCACAAACTAAAGGAGGTACGGGTTTGGGGAAAAGGGTGTTTGGCGTAGACCTACGATAAGGAAAGGATCCTCGGGAACACAAATTTCGTACAGGGATTAGAGCTTTAAGCGGTCCCATATTAGCATCTAGCGGACTTTAATTGTACACATACTTAGATGTCGGGGCATTAGTTGTTTATAACTCCAAATGCAGCTAATCTGGCAAACCCCTCAAGGGCTGGTTTATCACTATCGTTAAAAATATCTTGAATTTTGGCCTGCTTTAACAAATGAGGACATTAGGTTATTGAGACGGAGAGCAAACTCCTCTAATGACTCTTCTGGTTCGGGGCTGTGCAAACTAATTCTTTGAGAAAACGAACGGATCGGTTTTTTCGCACTGGTTCAAGATAATTTTCGAATTAACTGTTCATAATCTTGCCACCCGGTTAGATCTTGGAAGTCCTTCATACGAATTAATTTAAATACATTTGGGGGCAGCTGAAGAACGGGTAGACCTCCTTTCCGATACTTATTAAAAGACACTCAGATGGGGGACCATCAAACTGAAGCGTCAGCTCTGGCTCTAACTGCAGTAAACCAACCTTCAAGGTTGTCTGGGTCACCCCTGAATAATGGCATAGCATATTAAAGATCACGAGTGAAGTTACGCAGGCCAGAAGTCTGAGTATGTCTATCGTTGATACGGAGTTACTCGAATTTTGGGCTGACAATTAATGGTTGTACTAGCAGCATGTGTGAGGCATCGCTAGAGAAAAACTTGAGACATGTTTGCAAAATGTAAAACAAGAATTTTTGAGACAAAAGAAAATGATAACTGAGGAACACACAAACACAGTGAACTTAAATGGAAGAAAATGCTTAACTATTCTGCATAAGTAATTAAAAATTGACAAGTTACACAGTAAACAAAGAACTCACACAAGAAGAATATGCAATTTAACAAACACTGAAAAACAAGAGAACTTTTACTTTGCTCAAATCTAATATGCTCAACTTTTACTTTAAAATTTAATAAATGCACAGTGAGTTGTCTTTACTTTCAATGCAACAAGGAAATACACAATAAAATGTTAAAATGGACTCAATAACTTGTGCAAAATTAAAACAAAAACACAATTCACTGAAATTAAAAAAAAAAAAAAATGACACAGACATGAGTAAAATACTATGCACAGAACAGAGCATAGAAACTGCCTGTAATAAACTGTAGCAATATATCAAATAATTGCTAATCAAAAAAAGTATTGCACAACACTGCATAAAATTTTTTGCCCAAAAAAAACTTTAATAGCAACACAATATTTGCACAAGAATTATTGCAAAATGAGTCAAAGTGCAATAATAAAAATTAAAAACACACAAGAAAGAAATATATCAAGGAATGAACACTTTAACTCTTAACTGCACTTAAACAACAAGCAAAAGAACAATTTACTTTAAAAGGAGAAAATTAAAAATTGCACTTAAGAGTGAATTTGTTTAATAAAACATGAAAATAATAGGTGCAAAAATACATAAAACAGAGGGTTGAACACTTACAGTTATGCAGAACACAACACATCAATATAAACACAGTACTAGAATTTTCTTGCAAAGAAACTTGATGTGTGAAAAATTTGTAAAGTGAGTTTTGCTTTGACTTTAATAATGGCACTATTGTCTGTGGAAATAAGACAAATTAACACTGGCTGAAAAAAGATATGAACACATGAATGTTCAAAAACACAGGGAACAAAAAATAAAAAAAACACAAATGCTAGGAAGAAAAAAAAAAATTAACAGACAACACTGAGTTGTGATGCAGAATATGAGGTGAAAAATTACTGAATTAATTCACTGGAATTCTGAAGTTTAAACACAAGTTCTATATGCTCAATGTTGCCACACAACTAAGGAAACACTAAGTACTTACTTCAAGTGTATAAAAAGATACACAACACAACAGATATAAAATAATGCACGAAAATTAACACTGAATTAAGGAGATTAAAAGAAATTAATGCAATCAGTACATGATAAACACTGAGTCTGATCAAGAGTCTTTATGTCACTAAGAGAAAAATTCACTGGGAAACAAAAGAAATGTCTCAACACTCGCAAATGTCTCTAAAAAAAATATTATCGCTGTAACAAAATTAAAGAATGAGATTGATGGGTTGTTTTATGTCTTGCTGCTGTTCTCTGCCACAGATGACGTAGAATTGCGCTTAAATCGGCGATAGACAACACACAGGAGGCTTTTAAAGATGGCGGACACACTCTAGCTCTTGACCCCCTATGTGGTCCTTAAAATATGGTGCTACAAAACCCCTTTGCAGGTGCACCAAAACACTGATGAGGAAAGGTGAGTTGTAATGGCCGACTGTAGTTGGGTTTGTGGGTTAAAAGGCTGGGGCGAGGCGTCTGAGACCGGCAATGGTGCGACACACGTGATCGTGAGTGGCTGGGCTTATGGGTTGAACGTCGTAAGCCTCACTGAGAACACCCACATGCCCCGAAGATAATTCTAAGCCGACTGGCTTAAAATAAACCCAAATACTACAACACCACAAAGGGTGACAAGAGCACTCAGAATGCTTGGAGCTTGAATCACAAGCGATGAAGACTACTCAAGTGGCTTGCTCGAGTACTGGGGTTTAAGACACCTGGGTTAGTTGCTAGCTGGCTTATCTTAACCCTTCACACAGAATAGCTTGTAACTTCACACGATGAGCACAAACAGGGGTGGAAGCTGGCTTGGCAGGCAAAATAATTTGATGGAGTAGACTAGGCTGGACTGGACTCGGTTGTTCTGACTCCCCCACCACAGACTGGAAACTGGCTTATTTTGGGAAACTCGGGTCAACCCCTCGTGAGTGATGCAAAAAGCAGTTTTAAAACTAATTTCAAAAAGACTGACCAGTGAAAAATGTAGAAGCCGGTAGAGTAGGTGGTTGAGGTAGCTGGTGGGTGAATCTCGGTAGTCGATAGGCCTAGGTGACACGAAATGGCCGTCTTTCTGGTCGAAATTTTAATTTCCCGAAATCGCTGTAATCGCAGAATTACATCCCACCGCTGCCACCATTTATCGTAAAGGGTTCTTAAATGGAGATATCGTAGGTTGAAAGTAGACACACTTGTAGGATGGTAAATATATTGTCAGACTGAGATGAGGGATGGAGCCCCAGCTGCCTTGCCTGTCTACGCCTGGATCGTCTGCCGCCGAGTGAGGCCGGGACAGGGGCATGAGCCCACACATCTGTATCCCGTGACGTCACACAAAGCCACAGGCCTACAAGGGATCTCGTGTCTAAAGCACATGGATGATGCTACTGCTATGCTATATAATACTGGGAATACAGGGATCAGCAACTATGCTGACAGTGCAAGACACCCAAAAGTATGAGAAAAAAATTTTACCACATGAAATATACATTTTCCTACACACAAAGAGAAGGATACATGCACAATACTAGAGTAGTACATGCACAACATATATTGTGCATGTACTACTCTACTAAATGAAGAATAAATGACACTTACCTTTATTGAAGATGCAGCAATGACTGATGAGACACTCTGTCCTGGGAGTGCCTTTTCCTCCTGAGTATGTAGGTCCTGTTTGGCTTTTTCTTCCAGAACAGGCCTTATCAACATGTGTATGTCACTACGATTCTTAAATCTCTCAAACCAACCTTTGCTGGCTTTAAATTCACCAATATGAGCACTAGTTCCAGGCATTTTTCCCTGTTCGCCTGGGTGTTAGTCGACTGGTGTGGGTTGCATCCTGGGAGACAAGATTAAGGACCCCAATGGAAATAAGTTAGAGAGTCCTCGATGATGCACTGACTTTCTTGGGTTATCCTGGGTGGCTAACCCTCTGGGGTTAATTGTTTCTCGGTAATTGTTTCACGTTAAGCCACACCAACAACACACTCTCCACATCTTCGAGTAATACAGCTGATGGTGGTGCAGCTGACCATGGTGCAGCAGCAGCTGGGTGCAGCAACAGCTGACCATGGTGCAGCTGCAGCTGTGGTGCAGCAGCAGCTGTGGTGCAGCAGCAGCTGACTGTGGTACGATAGTATTTATCACCCTTTTTACCACAGGGTTGGCACTAGAAGCTTTCTTTGGGCCCATGGTGGCTTATTTAGCAGTTACAAGCACTATAAATAATGGAATAATACAAAATGTATCAAATGTATGCATGCAACCAGCCACCCTGGCTTGTAAACAATGACGGCAAGGCAGGCGCTCAGGCTGGACGGACAGGTTCGGGACGAGTCATGTTCAGAAACAGCTGATGGTGCAACAGCAGCTGACCGTGGTGCAGCAGCAGCAGCTGACTGATCCAGCAACAGCTGACTGATCCAGCAACAGCTGACTGGTCCAGCAACAGCTGACTGATCCAGCAACAGCTGACTGATCCAGCAACAGCTGACTGGTCCAGCAACAGCTGACTGATCCAGCAACAGCTGACTGATCCAGCAACAGCTGACTGATCCAGCAACAGCGATTCTTAAATCTCTCAAACCAACCTTTGCTGGCTTTAAATTCACCAATATGAGCACTAGTTCCAGGCGTTTTTCCTTGTTCACCTGGGTGTTAGTCGACTGGTGTGGGTTGCATCCTGGGAGACAAGATTAAGGACCCCAATGGAAATAAGTTAGACAGTCTTCGATGACACACTTTTTTGGGTTATCCTGGGTGGCTAACCCTCTGGGGTTAATTGTTTCTTGGTATTCTCAATAAGCCACACCAACAACAGTGCTACAGCAACAACAGCAGCAGCAGCAGCTGACAGTGCTACAGCAGCAGCAGCTGACAGTGCTACAGCAGCAGCAGCTGACAGTGCTACAACAGCAGCAGACGATGCTACAGCAGCAGCAGACAGTACTACAGCAGCAGCAGCAGACGGTACTACAGCAACAGCAGTAGCAGACGGTACTACAGCAGCAGCAGCAGCAGACGGTACTACAGCAGCAGCAGCAGCAGCTGACGGTGGTACAGCAGCAGCTGACAGTGCTACAGCAGCACCAGCAGCTGACAGTGCTACAGCAGCACCAGCAGCTGACAGTGCTACAGCAGCACCAGCAGCTGACAGTGCTACAGCAGCAGCAGCTGACAGTGCTACAGCAGCAGCAGCTGACAGTGCTACAACAGCAGCAGACGATGCTACAGCAGCAGCAGACAGTACTACAGCAGCAGCAGCAGACGGTACTACAGCAACAGCAGTAGCAGACGGTACTACAGCAGCAGCAGCAGCAGACGGTACTACAGCAGCAGCAGCAGCTGACGGTGGTACAGCAGCAGCTGACAGTGCTACAGCAGCACCAGCAGCTGACAGTGCTACAGCAGCAGCAGCAGCAGCTGACAGTGCTACAGCAGCAGCAGACAATGCTACAGCAGCAGCAGACGGTACTACAACAGCAGCAGCAGCTGACGGTGGTTCAGCAGCAGCAGCAGCTGACGGTGCTACAGCAGCAGCAGCTGACAGTGCTGCAGCAGCAGCTGACAGTGCAGCAGCAGCAGCTGACAGTGCTACAGCAGCAGCAGCAGACGATGCTACAGCAGCAGCAGCAGACGATGCTACAGCAGCAGCAGACGATGCTACAGCAGCAGCAGACGGTACTACAGCAGCAGCAGCAGCAGCAGCTGACAGTGGTACAGCAGCAGCAGCAGCTGACGGTGCTACAGCAGCAGCAGCAGCTGACAATGCTACAGCAGCAGCAGCTGACAATGCTACAGCAGCAGCAGACGATGCTACAGCAGCAGCAGACGATGCTACAGCAGCAGCAGCAGCTGACGGTGCTACAGCAGCAGCAGCAGCTGACAGTGCTACAGCAGCAGCAGCAGCAGCAGCAGTTGACCATGGTACCACAGTATTTCGATAATATTTCTCACCCTTTTTACCACAGGGTTGGCACTAGAAGCTTTCTTGAGGCCCATGGTCACTTATTTTGCAGATAAAATCACCAAAAACACTGTAATAATACGAAATGTTACGATTGTATGCTTGGATGTTACCGCGGAGGCTGGCTTGTAAACAATGCCACCGGCGGAACATGTGAGGCTGGCTCAGGCCACACATTAGACGCGTCTCGGACGAACAGCGTTGAGCCGGTTTTTTAGCAGTATGCGAGGCAAAATCTTAGCGATAAAATGTATCGGTATGTGGATTTAACGTTATGTAAGGCCAACGGTATGCGGGGGTCCACTGTATTTCTTATGGGGAAAATTCATTCGCATAAAGATAATTTCGCATAACAATGAGCTCTCAGGAACGGATTAATATCGTTATGCGGGGGTCCACTGTATATATTTCGTTAGTCTTTAATTCAACATAGGCATGATAGGCCTGAGTCGCCTAGACATGAGAGAATGGGTGTGCGCACTCAGTGTGTGCCATATGAAAAAAAAATTGGGGGTGCCTGGGTAACACATGCTCTTTTTTTCCTATAAAAAAAAAACTTTTTTTTTCCCTCAAAATATTCGGGGCGCTGCGCGGGTGAACGTATATATACGTTTGGACCGTTTACGAGTTAAGGAAGGAGCACGGCACCTGACCTAGTAGCATAAGCTAATCAGGTCCAACTCACACCCACTTATGTATTTATCTAACCTATTTTAAAACTACGCAATGTCTTTGCTTCTATGACGGTACTCGGGAGTTTGTCTCACTCATCCACAACTCTATTACCAAACCAGTGCTGTGCTATATCCTTCCTGAATTTTTCCAGCTTAAAGCCATTGCTGCGAGTCCTGTCTAGGCTAGATGTTTTTAGCATGCTGTTTACATCCCCTTTATTTACTCCTGTTTTCCATTTATACACCTCAGTCATATCCCTCCTAATTCTACACCTTTCTAGAGAGTGCAGATTCAGGGCCCTCAGTCTATCCTCATAGGGAAGATATCTGATACATGGCATCAACTTTGTCATCGTCCTTTGTGTGTTTCCCGGTGCATGTATACCCATTCTGTAATATGGTGACCAGAACTGTGCAGCATAATCTAGATGAAGCCTAATCAAAGATATATAGAGTTGAAGAACAACCTGAGGACTTCTATTATACAGTGGACCCTCGCATAACGCTATTAATCCGTTCCTGAGAGCTCAATGTTAGGCGAGATTATCGTTAGGCGAATGAATTTTCCCCATAAGAAATAATGGAAATCAAATTAACCCATGCAAGACACCCCAAAGTGTGAAAAAAAAAAATTTACCACATGAAATATTAATTTTAATACACACAAACTGAAGAAGGCATGTGCAGTTACATGACACTTACCTTTATTGAAGATCAGGTGATGATTGATGGGATGGGAGGAGGGGAGAGTGTTGATGGTCTTAGTGTTTAGAAAGGGAATCCCCTTCCATTAGCACTTGAGGTGTCAAGTCCTTTTCTGAGGTTACTTCCCTTCTTTTAATGCCACTAGGACCAGCTTCAGAGTCACTGGACTTCTGTCGCACAACATGTCTGTCCATAGAGGTCTGTACCTCTCGTTCCTTTATGACTTTCCTAAAGTGTTTCACAACATTGTCAGTGTAATAGTCACCAGCACGGCTTGCAATAGCTGTCTGAGGGTGATTTTCATCCATAAAGGTTTGCACTTTAAGCCACATTGCACATATTTCCTTAATCTCCGAAGCAGTTTCCTCAGGTCTGGCCTCTTGCTGTTGAAGTTGGTCTAGCAGCTATCAGTGGTTAGTTCTTCATTGTCCTCCTCCACCAACTCTTCCACATCCTCCCACTAACCTCCAACCCCAAGGACTTACCCAATGCCACAGTTGATTCCTCAACTGGCATAATGCCTCTCAGGGTTAGCCTCAAATCCTTCAAAATCCCTTTTGTCTACACATTCTGGCCACAGTTTCTTCCAAGCAGAGTTCGAGGTCGTCTTAGTCACTCCCTCCCAAGCCTTACCTATAAGGTTTACACAATTGAGGATATTAAAGTGATCTCTCCAAAACTCTCTTAGAGTCAATTGAGTTTCTGAGGTCACTACAAAGCACCTTTCAAACAGAGCTTTTGTGTACAGTTTTTTGAAGTTTGAAATGACCTGCTGGTCCATGGGCTGCAGGAGAGAGTGGTATTAGGAGGCAAAAACTTGACCTTAATGAAGCTCATGTCCCCACAAATTCACTCTGCCAAGTCTATAGGATGACCAGGGGCATTGTCTAACACCAGGAGGCACTTAATTTATTTTCAATTAGGTAATTTTTCACATTGGGGGCAAATGCTTGGTGTAACCAGTCATAGAAAAAGTCCCTAGTGACCCATGCCTTACTGTTTGCCCTCCACAGCACACAAATTTAGCCTTGAGGATATTCTTTTGCCTGAACGCTCTGGGAGTTTTCAGAGGTGATACACTAATAAAGGCTTCACTTTGCAATCACCACTAGCATTGGCACCACTGAGAAGAGTAAGCCTGTCTTTCATAGGCTTATGTCCTGGGAGTGCTTTTTCCTCCTCAGTAATGTAGGTCCTGCTTGGCATTTTCTTCCAGAACAGGCCTGTTTTGTCACAGTTAAACACTTGTTCAGGTTTCAGTCCTTCACTGTCTATGTACTCCTTGAATTCCTGCACATATTTTTCAGCTGCTTTGTGGTCCGAACTGGCAGCCTCTCCATGCCTTATCACACTATGTATGCCACTATTGATGCAAAAATCTCTAAAACCAACCTTTGCTGGTTTTAAATTCACACACATCTCATAGTTGCAGGCATTTTTTAATTAAATCTGAGCAATTTCCCTGCTTTTTCACTTTTGATCGCTTGAGGATGCTATCCCCCGCTATTGTTTTTCTTTCCCCCCAAATACAGTCTTAAAACATTTCTATCATTGCGATCTCTTTTTAAAAAAACAAAGTGTTTCTTTGGCAAGAACAGCGGGGTTTGTTTGGGGTTTTACTATAAAAATTTTGTTTTTGCCACCTGCTTGTCCCATCTCCCTTTACTCTAATGTAGCTAAAAACAAAATAATGGTTCAATATATCATTTGCCCCTTAAAAAATGACATCCTGGGCCACCCATAAACTTTTTTTATTTTTTTTTTTTTTATCACACTGGCAGATTCCCCCCTCCCATAGCTTTCCTTCAACCATTCTACTTCTTTTTTAGCTCTAACTCTTTTTGAAACCCCTGACTAATTCTTTATCTCTCCCTGAAAAACTCCCCCCCTTCAACTTTGTTTATTAAAGCCGAAATTCGCTTCTTCTCATTATAAATCCACAAAAATTCTTTCTTTCTTTGCACAAAAATCCCGCACTTCAGCTTCCCCTTTGACAATTTTTTTATTCTTTTTGGTAATCTTTACAGGAAAAGGGGGTTCTAGCCCATTTTCCCGGGTTTTTGTTGGACTTTTTCAACACGCTTGGCTTGCATGTACAATTTTTTATACAAATCATCTGATTTTCTTTGATTTTATCTAAATTCTTGTTTTATTTTTTTCCTTTTATATCCATGAGGGTGGAATAAGAAAATTTTCTCCGTAAGCCATGCTGTTGCCCAAAGTAATTAAAATGCCGGAACAATGAGCTAGTAACCCTTTTCCTGTAAAAAATTACTAAAAAGAATAATAATAAGAAAAATTGTCAAAGTGGGATGTTGAAAAGCGTGGATGTTGTGTGAATGTTAAGAAAAGATGATTGTGGATGTTTTTGAAAGAGAAAAAGTGGTGTTCTGGGTTTTTGTGAAACAAAGCGAAAGGGGGGTGGGTGGTTTCAGTGGAGAGGGAATAAATGGAATTGGTAGGAGTTTCAAATAGATTTGAGCTAAAGAAGGAGTAGGAATAATGTTGAAGGATAAGCTATGGCAGGAAAAGAGGGACTATAAATGTATTAATTCAAGGATTATGTGGATTAAAATACAGGTTGGATGTGAGAAGTGGGTTATAGTAAGCGTATATGCACCTGGGGAAGAGAGAAGTATAGAGGAGAGAAAGAGATTTTGGGAAATGTTGAGTGAATGCATGGGGAGTTTTGAACCAAGTGTGAGAGTACTTGTGGTTTGGGATTTTAATGCTAAAGTGGGTAAAAATGTTGTGGAGGGAGGAGTAGGTAAATTTGGGGTGCCAGGGCTAAATGAAAATGGGGAGCCTTTAATTGAGCTATGTGTAGAAAGAGGTTTGGTAATAAGTAATACATATTTTATGAAAAAGAGGATAAATAAATATACAAGGTATGATGCAGCACATAATGAAAGTAGTTTGCTAGATTATGTATTGGTGGATAAAAGGTTGATGGGTAGGCTCCAGGATGTACATATTTATAGAGGGGCAACTGATATATCGGATCATTATCTAGTTGTAGCTACAGTTAGAGTAAGAGGTAGATGGGATAAGAGGAAAATGGCAACAACAAGTAAGGGGGAGGTGAAAGTGTATAAACTAAGGGAGAAGGAAGTTCGGGTGAAATATAAGCAACTATTGGCAGAAAGGTGGGCTGGTGCAAGTATGAGTAGTGGGGGGATTGAAGCGGGTTGGAATAGTTTTAAAAATGCAGTATTAGAATGTGGGGCAGAAGTTTGTGATTATAGGAGGGTGGGTGCAGGAGGAAAGAGGAGTGATTGGTGGAATGATGAAGTAAAGGGTGTGATAAAAGAGAAGAAGGTAGCTTATGAGAGGTATTTACAAAGCAGAAGTGTTATAAGAAGAATAGAGTATGTGGAGAGTAAAAGAAAGGTGAAGACAGTGGTGAGAGAGTGCAAAAGGAGAGCGGATGATAGAGTGGGTGAGGCACTGTCAAGAAATTTTAATGAAAATAAGAAAAAAATTTGGAGTGAGTTAAGCAAGTTAAGAAATCCTAGGGAACAAATGGATTTGTCAGTTAAAAACTGAGTAGGGGAGTTAGTAGATGGGGAGATGGAGGTTTTGGGTAGATGGCGAGAATATTTTGAGGAACTTTTAAATGTCGACGAAGAAAGGGAGGCGATAATTTCATGCACTGGCCAGGAAGGTATACCATCTTTTAGGAGCGAAGAAGAGCAGGATGTCAGAGTGGGGGAGGTGCGTGAGGCATTTACGTAGAAGGAAAGGGATTAAAGCAGCTTGAACTGATGGGATCATGACAGAAATGTTAAAAGTAGGGGGGACATAGCATTGGAGAGGTTGGTATTTTTGTTTAATAAATGTATGAAAGAGGGGAAGGTACCTAGGGATTGGCAGAGAGCATGTATAGTCCCTTTATATAAAGGGAAGGGGACAAAAGAGACTAAAAATTATAGAGGAATAAGTTTACTGAGTATACCAGGAAAAGTGTATGGTAGGGTTAGTATTGAAAGAATTAGAGGTAAGACAGAATGTAGAACTGCAGATGAGCAAGGAGGTTTTAGAGTGGGTAGGGGATGTGTAGATCAAGTGTTTACATTGAAGCATATATGTGAGCAGTATTTAGATACAGGTAGGGAAGTTTTTATTCCATTTATGGATTTAGAGAAGGCATGTGATAGAGTGGATAGGAACAATTGGCAGGTTACAGTATATGAATAGGTGTAAGTTACTAAAATGCTGTAAAAAGTTTTATGAGGTAGTGAGGCTCATGTTAAGGTGTGAGAAGAGAGGGAGATATTCAGTAAAAGTAGGTCTTAGGGCAGGGATGTGTAATGTAACCATGATTGTTTTAATTTTTTATTTATAAAAAGGG
>NC_069416.1:7712886-7750922 GCF_026875155.1 Cherax quadricarinatus
CCCCCCCCCCCTCTCCCTCTCTCTCTCTCTCTCTGGTAAACTAAGTAAAGTTATATACATAGTATAAAATTACCTAGGATAACCAAAAAATCCAGACAAGTGCTATACAGTGGATCTGTGCTCCAGTGCCCTGAATTAATAATAATATTAATAATAATTATTATTATCATTGCAATAATACATATGTATTAATAATAATATTATTATTATTAAACTATAATATAACAATCGTGTCCACTCATTACTTACCTTAAAATATCTGTAGTCTTAATGTAGAGTGAGAGGTGAGTAAACAAGATTAAATGAATAAACGAGAGAGAATGAGAGGGTAGAAGGTTCGTGAGTTATGTAAACAAGCATCGCTGTTGTTGTTGTTAGCCCGGACACGAATTGTTTTTGTTCACTCTGTCAAGCCGACCAGAAAAAATCTCACGTTTGTTAATTTATATGTTTATATGTTATGTAGCATGTTTATTATATAATTTTGAAAAAATCATAGATGGATTAAGCCAAATGTCTATATTAACGTTTTATACACATTTAATGTGCCTCGGTGGTTATTATTATCATCATTATTAATATGGCATCTTCAAGACCAATTACACTCTTAATGAGTGGCTCTGAGACAGACAAGCAGACAGAAAGGCAGACACAGGTAGACAGAGACACACACAGGTAGGCATAAAGACAGACACACAAGTAGACAGAAAGACACACACACACAGGTAGACAGACAGACACTGGTAGACATAAAGACAGACACACACAGGTAGCCATAAAGACACACACACAGGTAGACAGATGCACAGAGATACAGACAGACACAGATATACAGGCAGACAGATACAGACAGGTTTATGTGCAACAGTGAAAACAAATAGAGAGTTAGAGAGTAAGAGCCTTTCTTGCCACAATCTCCAGTGAAAGATTCAGACTTCATCTTAGGGGCCATGGTGAAATTTACTGTCCAGTTAGTACAGTTAATACAGTATGATGCTGCTGATAGGGCAGGGTTACTCAAACTGATGCTGCCTGCATGACGCATTGCTGCCGCGAGTATTGTCAAATATTGTACAGTGGTGTGCATCAGCCGGCCCAGCCCAGCTGCACGGTCGTAAGTCGAGTGGACGTATGTCGAGCAGGTCGTAAGTCGGATCGTAGGTTTATTTTTACATTAAATATAGATTTTCATACAGAAAACAATGAGACATCAAGTATATAACAATAATATCACACTTACCATTATTGAAGACTTTTGTTGGTGTATGAAAGATAGGAGGAGGGGAGTGGATGGAGAAGTTACACTGTATTTCTTCACACTCTGGTCAAACACTTCATTGAACCAATTGAGGAAAATTTCTCTTGTGACCCATGCCTTACTGTTAGCCTTCCACATCACACACAGTTTACTCTTGGCAACACTGTGTTTGGACACATGTGCAACATCTGGATATCTTTATTGTAGACGTTTCGCCATCCAGTGGCTTTATCAATACAGATTCTAGGACATAATAGGAAGACAGTAGAACTATATACAGAGGACATCTACAAGACCTTCTTCACGGCTGCTGCAACTAACCCATCTCTTTGGGAAGGACCTACTTCCACTGGGGAATCCCGCCTACCAGTGACTATGCCCTCGTCTGCTGCCCGTCCCTATCCACTGACGCCTATATAACCGCCAGTCTTCTTGCTTTTGCTCCAGATTCTCCTCCACCACGATGCTGTGAACACTAACTCCAAGGCCGAGGGACTGATTACCTCATCTTTTGTATATAGTTCTACTGTCTTCCTATTATGTCCTAGAATCTGTATTGATAAAGCCACTGGATGGCGAAACGTCTACAATAAAGATATCCAGTTGTTGCACATGTGTCTTAACTTTCATATTGTCGGTATTTTATACCTTTCTTGCACGACACTGTGTTTCTTGAACACAAGGGGATTTTAAGAGTGATACACCACTAGCATTACCACAGAACATGAGAGCTAGCCTGTCTTTCATAGGCTTGTGTCCTGGGAGTGCTGTTTCTTCCTTCATAATGTAGGTCCTCTTTGGCATTATCTTCCAAAAGAGGCCTGTTTCTTAACAATTAAACACTTGTTGGGGGATGAATCCTTCAGCCTCTACATAGTCCTTAAATTCCTGCACAAATTTTTCAGCCACACAATTGTCAGAACTTGCAGACTCTCCATGCCTTGCCACACTGTGTATGCCACTATGCTTCTTAACCCTTAAACTGTCCAAACGTAGATCTACGTTTGCACGCGTAGTGCTCCAAACGTAGCTCTACCTTTTTTTTAACATAAGAAACAATGTAAAATCGAACATAGATCTACGTTCGGAGCGCTGCACGTGCAAACGTAGATCTACATTTGGACAGGTTAAGGGTTAAATCTCTCGAACCAACCTTTGCTGGCCTTAAATTCACTAACATCAGCACTCGTTCCAGGCATTTTCTTTATGAGATTGGCATGCAACTACCTTTCCTTTTCACAAATTATCGACTGCATAACACTATCTCCTGCTAACTGTTTTTGATTGATCTACACCAACGACAAATTCTCACCATCTCCGAGTATTTGTGATCTCTTTTTTGTGAGTATATCTACCCCTTTCGCTAGAACAGCTTCCTTGATTTCCTTTTTCTTCGCCACAGTGGAAGCGATGGTTGTATGGGGCTTCCCATATATCCTGGCAAAATGGGGCACATGCATGCTACTTTCATATTTTGCAATGATTTCTTCCTTGAATTCTGTCGTGTTTCTCACATTCTTTACCAAAGAGCTGGCACTTGAAGCTTTCTTTGGGCCCATGGTGGCTTGTTCAGAAGTTGCAAGCACAAGAAAGAATGGAATATTACGAAATGTATCGTGTTAATGTGTGGGATGATCACCAATAAGCAATGCCACACTGACTGGGAATGGTCTGTGGGTGCCTTTGTGTGCCATGGAAGCTGGGAGGCCACTTTACACATTCCGGACAAGCGACAAATGGCAAGCCAAATTACAAACTCCAAGGCTATAGTTTGACAAAAAAAGTTGTCGAAAGTCGAAATTTACGAAGCGCAAGTCTTACGAAACTTGAGGGTCCACTGTACTACATATCTGTAAGTTGTGGGGTATTCCATTGTGCCTCAAACCATGTTTTGAGGAATATCGTACCTTGAAACACTTCTACTGTGGCAATTGAAAGTTTGTACAGCCTCTCCTCGCTTACCGACGTACTCGTTTACTGACGACCCCGACTTACGATGGGCTCTCTAGCCAGTATGCATACCTAAATAATGTATACAAGAATTGATTTCTTCTATTCTGTTTATTACAATATACAGTACACTATTATATAAGCATTTAAAAATATATCAGAAATGTTATAAATGGTGCAAACAGATGACATTAAAACAATATCAGAGATGGTTGACATCCATTAACATTATAGTATGCCCCTGACTTAGCGATGAATTCGTTTACCAACGTGGTCTTAGGAACAGAACTCCTTCGTTAAGTGAGAAGAGGCTGTGTAAAGTTTTGCATGACAGAAACAGTCATTAGATATAAGATAAACCATGTTTTTGTGCAGATATATAGTGAATATTGATAATATTTTATGGCATAGTGTGCTTCCTGAACTATTTGCAGTATTATTAATGCTTGAAATCAAGATATTTTCATTACAAAATGTGGTAATTACCAGTGAATACACAAAAAAAAAAAATCAGTCCTTATTTAACCCTTAAACTGTCCAAATGTAGGTCTCTGTTCACCCGTGTAGCGCTCCAAATATTTTGAAGAAAAAAAAAAAAAATTTAATGAAGAGTACAATTTTTCTACATGTTATAAAAAAATATATAGGGTCAGTCGTTACCGAGATACAAGCCCGTGAAGTTGGCGCTGGATGCTTACCTGACAGCAGCATCAAGCCCTGCTGCTTGCAGAAGTGTTGCCGATATACCTTTTTTTCTCGTTTTTATTTTAATTTATATAATTTTTATGTTATGAAAATTACAATTTATAATAGTTCTTGTAATTTCATAGGCAATCTTTGTTCTGACACTAATATTAGGTACTGAAATAGTACTCAGATAGTCACAGTCACACTGACAGGGGAGCATTTTCACCTGCCTTGGTCATTTGCTATAGTCTAGAAATACAATAGGGACCCACTTATACGGCGGGTTAGGTTCCATGCTGTCGCCGGAAAGCAGACATCGCTGGAAGGCAGAACACCAATTTTTTCCATTTATAAATGCATATAAATACCAGACAACAAGTTTACACTAAATTATACTATTAAGTTAGTAATAGAACTAGGCATTAAAAGCACACATAATAGAACTAGGCACTAAAAACACACAAAGTAAAACACATTCACAGTAAATTCATTACTTATCTTAAAGTAATTTGTAATCTTAATGTAGGGAGAGAGGTGAGTAGTACTTATTTGTAGGAAGTCAGGTGCAGGTAGCCCAGGTGTAGGTAGCCCAGGTGCTGGTAGCCCAGGTGTAGGTAGCCCTGGCTCCCCGTCTCATACTTAATAAACAATATTTCAAACATCCCAGAGAGGTAAAATACACATACAGTACACTCATTATTTACTTTAAAATATGTGTAGTCTTAATATAGGAAGAGAGTTGAGTAGTATTTATTTGTAGGAAGTCAGTGTAGGGAGCCTGTAGGTGTAGCCTGCCTGGGCTACACCTGCCGCCTACCTACACTGTGGCCCAGAGCCATATTATTAACATCGACATACCTTGTTCACTGAATCTAATACATGTAATTTATAACAACTATGCCATCATAAACGAAGGTAGAAGTAATGAATAATTCATGCCGAAAATTGTAAACAAAAGCGGAGTGAGGGAGTGGCTGGGTCAAACGCAGCTTCATACACGTTTTCTCTAATGGCTGAGCAAAGAAAACGTAATGTTGTCCCTCCACCCGGCTACCATGGGGGTCCACAAGTATTATTATCAGAGCACACATAAAATATGCAATAAATGCCAGACAACAAGTTTACACTAACTTATAATAAGTTAGCAATAGAAATAGGCATTAAAAACACAATAAAAGGTAAGATACACACAGTACACTTATTACTTACCTTAAAATATTAATATTAATGTGTGAGAGGTGAGTGGCAGAGTGTTTATTGAATAAAATCAGAATGGCACACCATCATCCTCTTAACTTGGCACTTAAAATAAGAGGCTTACGACTTCTCTTTTTATCACAGAATAAACAAACAGCAACACACCATTTTTAGAGTGAATATTATTAATAATAATAATAATATTACTGTTATTATTATTGTTATTATTATTATTATTATTTATTATAAAAAGCACTAAACCCACAAGGGTTGTGAATTACTATGTATAGAGTAAAGGCATATGAAAAGAAAATTTTTCTACAGGTATCCCCCAGTTTGACTAGAGAAAACGTAATTCTTCCGACACTACCTACACAGCTGCTTTGTAAACAAATCTCATATTTACATCAATTTTTATTCTGTGAGTGTATGTATCATGTTTATATGCTATGTAATGGGTTTCATATATAATTTTGAGGAAAATATCATAGATGGATTAATGAAATTGCCTATATTGATGTAAAATAAGACATTTAGTGTGCCCAAGAGTGATTATGATTATGTAGTATTGGCATCATGAGTAGAGAGAGACTTAGCAATTTTAATGTGTACCTGCACACCAGCACAGTGTGTAAGTATATTTAGGTACAGGTACACTTAAGTATAATTATCAGAGTACATATAAAATATGCAGCAACTTTAACCCTTTCAGGGTCCGTCCCGTAGATCTACGGCTTTACGTTCAGGGTCCAAACCGTAGATCTACGCCATGAGCTCAGCTCACTCTGATAAACTGTGAGTGGTACATTTGGGCCTAGATATGAGAGAATACATCTATGTGGTATGTGTGCACCACATAAAACAGATCCTGCAGCACACTGTGTATAATGAGAGAAAAAAAATGAAATCATGATTTTTCGATTAAAACAGCAACTTTGCAGTGTTTTTTCGTATGTTTTTTATAGTTGTATTTGCGATTTCTTGGTCTCATTTGATAGAATGGAAGACATATTACAGAAATAGAGATGATTTTGATTGGTTTAAGCATTGAAAATAGCTTGAAACTGAGCTCAAAGTAGCGGAAATGTTAAATTTTTGCCGATATTCAAGAGTAAACAAACGACCTCACACGTCTAATACACGTCAGCTGGTGGGTCTAATATACATTCACAAATATGGTGATGATATTTATACAATTATTACAGTATTGCATAACAGTAAATCTTCTATTTTTTGGTGTGAATAAAAATTCATTATGTGAATAAAAAATCAAAATGGAATTTATTTGTAAAGCCTCAAAACATAACTAATGAACAGAGGAAATGTTAGTTTAGTGCCAGGAATGCTACATTGTTCATTCTGGACCCTATTTTGAAATTGGAATATTTTGAACTTTGTGTTAAATTGGCCAAATTAACAATTTCCGATCACTTTATTTTGTAGTTGAAACAGTTGACTAGGCGATTTCTTGTGCTCAATCGATAGAATAAAAGTAATACTAGTGAAATAGCTAAGAATTTGGTTGATTGGAATAATGTAATTGGCCTAAAATAGGAGTCAAAGTCGGCAAAATCGCCGATTCGTAAATATCGCTGACATCAAAATTCGCGAGAGCATAATTTCGTCAATTTTCCACCAAATTTCGTACTTTTTGTTTTATTACCTTCACAAAAAGATTCTCTACGATTTCATAAGAAAAAATAACAAATTTTTTTTTTTTAAATTCTTGGACACTGGTGCGTGACTCCAGATTTGGGCCTTGGACCCTGAAAGGGTTAAAACACTTGAAATTTTGGAAAGTTTCCTGACATAATAGATGAGGTCACGGAAAATGTAAACAAACCGGGTGGGGGTGCCGTATTTGAAAGACCGCTTGCCATATAGCAAATTTTGGTCATAATTTGACATCGCTGTATTAGCCGAACGCCGTAAAGCGGGGCCTTACTGTATATACAAAGTACAGTGGACCCCCGACATTTGAAGGCATCAACATTCGATAAATCTGACATTCGATGCGTTTTAACGCAAAAATTTCGCCTCGACATTTGATGGAAAACCTGATATTCGATATGATTCGTACGAGATGTGTCCATGTGTGGCCTGAACTGCCCCATGTGTGCCAGTGTTTACAAGCCAGCCATCGTGCGTGCATCTAAGGATACATTCGGTACATTCCATATTATCCATATTATCACTGTTTTTGGTGCTTGTTTCTGTAAAATAAGTAACCATGGGCCCCAAGAAAGCTTCTAGTGCCAACCCTTCGAGAAAAAAGGTGCTAATGACTATTGAAATGAAGAAAGAGATAATTGCAAAGTACGAAAGTGGAGTGCGTGTGTCGGAGTGCATGATGATTTGTGCCAGTTCAAGTCCTAATGGAAGGGGATTCCCCTTCTAAACACTAACACCATCCACACTCTTCCCTCCTCCCATCCCATCAATCATCACCAGATCTTCATTAAAGGTAAGTGCCAATCATTCTATTGTTATTAGTCTGTTGTTATTGTAATTATTCTATTGCATGAAACTTCATACAGTAGGGCCCCGCTTTACGGCGTTCTGCTAATACGGTCATTTCAAATTATGACCAAAACTCGCTATATGGCTCCCCCCCCCCCATCTGACTTTCTAATACGGTCACCGCGCCCCACCCGGTTTGTTTACATTCTCTGTGAGATCCATAAGCACTAAGTCTCTCCATTTTGTCTGGAAACTCCAAAATTTCGAGTGTTTTTAAAAGTTACTTCACATTTTATATATACTCTGATAATTATATTTATGTATACCTGTACCTAAATAAACTTACATACTGTACTGGCATGCAGGTACACATTAAAATCAGTAAGAGTGTCTTATGTCTCCAGACGTCATATTAGTAATGATAATAATAATCACCGAGTCGCATTTAAATGTCGTATATTACGTTAATATACACATTTTCATTAATCCATCTATGATAGTTTTTCAAAATTATATAATAAACACGATGCATTACATAAATATGATAAATACACCCCACAGTAGAATAAATAAACATAAATATGAGATGTGGTAGCCAGACGACTTGCACACGTGACACCATATTAGAAATGATGATGATGATAATAATAATAATCACCAAGTGTCATTAAATGTCATATATTACGTTAATATACACATTTTCATTAATCCATCTATGATATTTTTTTTTAAATTAGATAATAAACATGATACATAACATATAAAGATGATAAATAACCCCACAGTAGAATAAATAAACATAAATATGAGATGTTGTAGCCAGATAAGTTGTACAAGTGATGGCAAGAATAACATTTTCTCTAATCTTACATAAGAGAAAATATGTTACTGGGGGTAACTGTAGAAAATTATTCCTTTCGTATGTAAGTTTATTCAGGTATACACAAATATAGTTACATAGATTATCATACATAACAGCATATGTGTAGAGAACCTAGGATAACCCAAAAAAGTCAGAACGACATATTTCCATTTCCTTCACTCAGAGCGTCATTTCTTCTCAAAATGATGTTACATGAGAATGGGAGTGTTCTTCTTTATTTATTCTACCGTATCAATGTAGAGACAACATGTACACAATGTAACTTGTACACGAACCAGACGTGTACACTTTGTTTACAAAACTTACCTTCGCCTGGTTTGTTTACATAACTCTGTGCCTGTCCTCTCTCATGCACTCATTCTTTCTCTCTCTCATTTATTCGTTTTATCTCATTTACTTACTCCTGACCCTACATTAAGACTACAAATATTTTAAGGTAAGTAATGAGTGAACTGTATATACATTTTATCGCTCTGGGATGCTTAACCCTTTCAGGGTCCGTCCCGTCGATCTACGGCTTTACGTTCAGGGTCCAAACCGTAGATCTACGCCAAAATTCTAGCAGCGTCAAATTTAGCGCGAGAAGGCTGGTAGGCCTACATCTGAGAGAATGGGTCTGGGTGGTCAGTGTGCACACCATAGAAAAAATCTGGACGCCCGCATGGCATTGTGGGAATGCTGGCAAAGTAGCTTTGTTCATCATGCCTGGCGGCAAGGAAGCTCTCACTCCCCACTCACTCTCTGGGCGAATTCTGACTCTCCTCTTCACAACTTACAGTTCTAAGACTGATGGAAGTGGAGCTGAATACGAATTCACTGGTTTTGAACCATATGGTACCATTGTGCCATATGGTACAATGGTACCATGTGGTACAATGGTATCATATGGTACAGTGGTACCATATGGTAGTGGTACCATTTGGTACAATGTACCATATAGTACATTGTACCATATGGTACATTATACCATATGGTACAGGGTACAGGGACCCTAATGGAAATAAGTCTGTCTGACTTTTTTGGGTTATAATAGGTTCTCCAAACATATGCTGCTAAGTATGATATTCTATGTAACTTTATTTGTGTATAACTAAATAAACTTACTTATGATGCCACATGCACTTGAGTAAGTTTATTCAGATGTACAGAAATACAATTACATAGATTATCATACATAGCAGCATACGTATAAAATCCTAGGATAACCCCAAAAAGTCAGGGTGACTTATTTCCATAGGGATCCCTGTATCTGTACCATATGGTGTCCTGTACTGTATGTTACCCTGTACCATATGGTACCCTGTACCATATGGTACCCTGTGCCATATGGTACCCTGTGCCATATGGTAACCTGTGCCATATGGTACCCTGTGCCATATGGTACCCTGCACCATATGTTATAGTGTACTGCATGGTACCCTATACCATATTGTACAATGTACCATATGGTACCCTGTAACATATGATACCATGTACCATATGGTCAATAGGTGTTGGTGGCATGAGACACCAACCAAGACTGAGTGAGTGGCAACACAAGCTAGCTACTGACTCCACAGTTTCCCAGACAAAGTGCTTTGTCATCCACCTCAAGGAACACGTCAAGTTCCTGTACACTTGTAAATATATAATAGAACATTACTAATATTCAACATTTTTGCATATTTTTGTTGTAAACAACTAATGTAAACAAATTGTAATGAAAATATTGGTGTGTGTATTGTGTTGAATACAACAGTACCATATGGTACCATGAACCATATGGTATCATTGTACTGCATGGTACAATGTACCATATGGTACCATTGCATCATCTGGTACCATTACACCATATGGTACCATAAGGTACTATTGCACCATATGGTACCATTGTATCATATACCATTGTACCAAATGGCACCCTTGTACCATATGGTACCATTGTATCATATGGTACCATTGTATCATGTGCCATTGTACCATATGGTACTATTGCACCCTATGGCACCATTGTACGATATGGTACAATTGCGCCCTATGGCACCGTTGTACCATATGGTACTATATGGTACAATATTCAACACAATAACCGCACTAATATTTTCATCATTTTGTTTACAATAAACTTGTAAGATAAGATAAGATTTCGTTCGGATTTTTAACCCCGGAGGGTTAGCCACCCAGGATAACCCAAGAAAGTAAGTGCGTCATCGAGGACTGTCTAACTTGTTTCCATTGGGGTCCTTAATCTTGTCCCCCAGGATGCGACCCACACCAGTCGACTAACACCCAGGTACCTATTTGCTGCTAGGTGAAGAGGACAACAGGTGTAAGGAAACGTGTCGAAATGTTTCTACCCGCCGGGAATCGAACCCGGGCCCTCCGTGTGTGAAGCGGGAGCTTTAGCCACCAGGCCACCGGGCCACCCAAGTTTTGTAAGCAATATACAGTGGACCCCCACATACCGATGGCATCACATAGCGATTAATCCGCATACCGCTTGCTTTAATCGCCAAAATTTTGCCTCACATACCGCTTAAAAACCCGCTCACCGATTTTCGTCCGAGACGCGTCCAATGTGCCGCCTGAGCCACGCTCACATGTTCCACCGGTGGCATTGTTTACCAGCCAGCCTCCACGGTAACATCCAAGCATACAATCGGAATATTTCGTATTATTACAGTGTTTTCGGTGCTTTTTCTGGAAAATAAGTGACCATGGGCCCCAAGAAAGCTTCTAGTGCCAACCCTACAGCAATAAGGGTGAGAATTACAATAGAGATGAAGAAAAAGATCATTGATAAGTATGAAAGTGGAGTGCGTGTCTCCGAGCTGGCCAGGTTGTATAATAAACCCCAATCAACCATCGCTACTATTGGTGGTACAGCTGCTGCTGCTGCTGCACTGTCAGCTGCTGCTGCACTGTCAGCTGCTGCTGCTGCTGAGCATGCGTGCTGCTGGCGTCTGTGCTGTAACATCGTCTGTTGCTGCTGTAGCGTCGTCTGTTGCTGCTATACCACCGTCAGCTGCTGCTGCTGCTGTAGCATCGTCTGCTGCTGCTGTAACATCGTCTGTTGCTGCTGTAGCGTCGTCTGTTGCTGCTGTACCACCGTCAGCTGCTGCTGCTGCTGTAGCATCGTCTGCTGCTGCTGTAACATCGTCTGTTGCTGCTGTAGCATCGTCTGTTGCTGCTGTACCACCGTCAGCTGCTGCTGCTGCTGTAGTATCATCTGCTGCTGCTGTAACATCGTCTGTTGCTGCTGTAGCATCGTCTGCTGCTGCTGTATCATCGTCTGTTGCTGCTGTACCACCGTCAGCTGCTGCTGCTGCTGTAGCACCGTTGTTGGTGTGGCTTATTGAGAATACCAAGAAACAATTAACCCCAGAGGATTTGCCACCCAGGATAACCCAAAAAAGTCAGTGTCATCGAAGACTGTCTAACTTATTTCCATTGGGGTCCTTAATCTTGTCTCCCAGGATGCAACCCACACAAGTCGACTAACACCCAGGTGAACAGGGAAAAATGCCTGGAACTAGTGCTCATATTGGTGAATTTAAAGCCAGCAAAGGTTGGTTTGAGAGATTTAAGAATCGTAGTGGCATACACAGTGTGATAAGGCCTGTTCTGGAAGAAAATGCCAAACAGGACCTACAGTACTCAGGAGGAAAAGGCACTCCCAGGACACAGTGTCTCATCAGTCATTGCTGCATCTTCAATAAAGGTGTCATTTATTCTTCATTTAGTAAACTAGTACATGCACAATATATACTGTGCATGTACTACTCTACTATTGTGCATGTATCCTTCTCTTTGTGTGTGGGAAAATGTATATTTCATGTGGTAAAAAAATTTTTTTTTCATACTTTTGGGTGTCTTGCACGGATTAATTTGATTTCCATTATTTCTTATGGGGAAAATTCATTCACATACCGATTATTTCGCATAACAATTACCCCTCTTGCACGGATTAAAATCGTTATGCGGGGGTCCACCGTAATGGTAAACAAATTAGTGCAGTTATTGTGTTGAATACAATGAGTGTACACTTATACAATATACATTATACTGGTCTCACAGGTCACAAATGTTATTAGAAAAAGAAAAAAATTAGAAAAGAAAAGAAAAAAGTATAAAAAACGTAAAATAAAAAAATGAGATTTTGCGGAAGTCACTGATGTTGCTGCCACCCGGTCATTTTGGGTCAACTTCCCGCCGTTGTATCTCGGTAAGTACTGATCAGAAAAAAAGTGTCTTATTACCTTCACAAAAATATACTCTTTAATTCTGTAAGTTTTTTTTTTTTTTTTTTTTTTTCAAAATTTCTTGGACACTGGAGCACCACTTCAGATTTTGGCCTTGGACCCTGATGGGGTTAAATATCATAGAATAGTATGTGTGGGTGGGGTGGCTTGGTATGGTAGCCTGGCTGACTACCATACATACCACACTTGATTTCTTACAATAAATACTACTTGTCTCACCCTAGATTAAGACTATAAATATTTTAAGGTAAGTAATGAGTGTACTATGTGTGTATTGTACTTTTTTATTGTTTTTTGATGCCTAGTTCTATTGCTAACTTAATATATGTTAGTGTAAACTTGTTATCTAGTATTTGTATGCATTTATAAGTGGACAAAAAGGGTGTTCCACTTTACGGCAATTTCCGCTTTACAGCGGTAGCCTGGAGCCTAACCTGCCGTATAAGTGGGGCCCTACTGTATTTCATGTGGTAAATGTTTTTTTTCATACTTTTGGGTGTCTTGCACAGATTAATTTGATTTCCATTATTTCTTATGGGGAAAATTAATTCAACTTTCAATATTTAAGACATTCAATAGCTCTCAGGAACAGATTAGTATCGAATGTCAAGGGTCCACTGTATTTATAGGTCTCAGCAATGTTTTAGACACGTAGGAGAATATGGTGTTATGACGAGTGTCAGTAAACTGCTGATAGTGCAGGACATTCGTCAGTGCAGCACATTCATCAGTGCACATTCATCAAAGCCACTAAACTCAAGGACATCACTTTCCTTTTAACGGGAGTGTTAATACGACATGACATCAGTGAATTCGTGGTGTTTGCCACTCCATTTGTTCTAGCTGGTGCTTAGTTGAACTGGTGCTCCCACAAGGTACTAAGTGGTCCCAGAGTTTTTTAATACTGTGCTCACCGAGTGTTAAGACCTATTCTATGCTGACCGGGCATCTCAGGCCAATCTTTCCAAATTTGGAAGCAGGAAAAATAAAACGTAGATCTACGTTTGGAGTGCAAGCGGTACAAATGTATCTCTACATTTGGACAGTTTAAGGGTTAACCTGGAAAAAACTAATTGGCTGTTTAACTCTGAAGTTGCCAACAGTGTGTCAGTTTTGGCTAACATCGACTCATAAAATGGTAAGATTTTATTGGATTACACTCATTTTGCTCTTATTCAATTCAGAAAAATTATCTCTCTTGAAATATCAGCATTTGTTTGTGTTTGCTTGTTTTCAACTCTTCCCACACACACGAATTTTATTTTCTGTGTATCTCACAGTTTAAGGGTTAAGATAACTTTGTCCATTTTATAAATTTTACACTTGGACTGGACAGCAATATAGTGGATTTGGTCCATTGCATTGGTATTTTTATTGCACACTTCCATTGAACACACAGGCTACGCCATTGTCTGGCCAGATTTTTTGTCAGTTTTAGCCGATATTCACTTTATTGAGGTCCATTTTATTGAGGGTTTATTGTATTGTCAAGAAAAAGTTAATGCATTTACCATAAAAAGATATGTGAAGTGTAATGTAATATTGTTTTTATATTGACTTAAGAGCATTTGATATGTGCATAAACAAGTGGAAATGTTTTAATTTACTATTTGTATTGTAGTGTACATAAGTAAGTTGATTACAGATTCACCTACTGGTGGTGGAGACTATATCACCCCTCTGAAGAAGAGAAGACTGGCTCGAGAGTCCATGTCTTCGGAAGTGTCCTCTACTCCACCCTCCACCCCCGTCCACTCCACCAGTTTGGAGGAGGATAAGATGATTGAGGAGGTATGATGTCTAAACTTATTGTAGAGCATCAACTTCCTTTCATTTATCTTTCCAGTGAGTTAGGAATAATTATTTTTTAAATATGGATTTCAGCCTTTTAAAGGATATAAGAATTTTGGAGTGATAACTGACTCATTCCACTATTATAATTTTGAACACAACAATGACGAGCTTTTCACTATCTCTGTAGTTTGTGAGAGGATCACCTTAAATAAAATGATTTTTTAGGCAACTTGTTCTTTATAGTTTAACCTTTGAAGTAGTTACTATCAGTTAATCATCAGAGTACAAGCTTAATGAATTATTGATAATTGTGAGAGGATATCTTAGGTAAAGTCAGGCATGTAAGACCAACTAAGTTCAAATAGTTAAGTAAGAATTATATTATCAGCGTGATGACTTTCCTCCGACCCAGATTTGATTTTTAAACATGACAGCCTCAGTAGAGCCTAGCTTTTATTTGGTACTGTACATCAAGTGATCATACTGGGTTGACAATGACTGCTGATAAGCTAACTCATATTGTTTATAAAAAAGTTTCCTACTTGATGGCAGTCTGATAGTTCGTAGTTTACCTGTGGATGGTTCCAAGGCTTCCTGGTTCCAAACTAGGCCTACCTCTTGACCTGATCACTCAGGCTGCTGGTTCTCCTGCATGCAGTCCTACATATACAACACAGCATGGTTGATCAGGAACTTGGAAGAACCTGTTGAGTTCCCTCTTGAAGATATTTGTGGTCTGGTAATTTTCCTTATACAGTAGGGCCCTGACTTACGAGGTTTTGCACTTTCTACATTGGCATTTTGGAACCAATTTCTTATGAACAAGTGACTTGCACTCTTGATGGTTGAGAGTACTTATACTGACTGAGAAGCATTCACACAAGGCATTGTTTTTCTGCAAGTGAAAGTTCTTTTTATACTTAGTTTTTTTTTTTTTTTTTTTTTTTGAAGCTACAATAGTAGTGATACCAAGTTTCCCCAAAAGAGGGACTTTATGATCTTTGAGATAATGTACAGTGCTTGTCATGGCTAATGCCAGATGAGTGCCCTGGCATAATGCCGTGACAAAAATCAAAGGCCTGCCATACAGGTTTTTTTTTTTTCGTCAGTGCATTCTGCTGGGTAGCGGCCGTGAGCATGACGTCTTGGCCTGCCACCACAGTTCACAGTGACTTATCATTGCTCACGTGGCTACCGTGGTGAGAGGAAGTGTTGTGCTCGTCTCTCATCCGCCCCATCTTTTGTCCGGTGTTCCCTTTGGTTTTGGGGCTATACATGTTTCATTATGGGTAAAAGAAAGTCTTCAGCACATGAAACTATAACTCAAATCATAAGGCTTCACAAATTTGGGCATCAGATGAAAGAAATAGTGGAGAATGTTGGTGTGTGTGAGTGTTCAGTGAGGAACTAGGTGCAGCGTTTCAAGGCTGGTTTAGCAGACAGTAACTCAACACCTGGAGTACCTGGAGTTTACCTGGAGAGGGTTTCGGGGTCAATGCCCCTGCGGCCCGGTCTGAGACCAGACCTCATGGTGGATCAGGGTCTGATCAACCAGGCTGTTTCTGCTGGCCGCACACAAGCTGATGTATGAACCACAGCCCAGTTGGTCATGTACTGACTTTAGGTGCCTGTCCAGTGCCTTCTTGAAGACAGCCAGGGGTCTTTTGGTAATCCCCCTTATGTATGCTGGGAGGCAGTTGAACAGTCTTGGCCCTGGACACTTAATGTGTTGTCTCTCAATGTACTCGTGGCACCCCTGCTTTTCATTGGGGGAATGTTGCATCTCCTGCCTTGAAATGCTGCACCCAGTTCCTCAATGAACGTTCACACACACTAACATTCTCCACTGTTTCTTTTGTCTGGGGCCCAACTTTGTCAAGCCCCATGATTTGAGCTATAGTTTCAGGTGTTAAAGACTTCCTTTTACCCATAATCAAAAGTGTATAGCCCCAAAACCAAAGGGAACACCAGACAAAAGATGGGGCAGATGAGAGAGAACAGTGCAATACTTCATCTCACCACAGCAGACATGTGAGCAATGAGAAGTCACTGTGAAGTATGGCTGTGACATCATGCTAATGGCTGCTACTCAGCAGAATGCACTGACGAAAAAAGACCCCCTCTGTATGGTATGCCTTTGATTTTCGTCACGGCATCATGCCGGGGCGCTCACCCGGCATAATGCCGTGACGAGCACTGTATATGCCATTTAATGAACATATTGAAGATGAAAGACTGGGTAAAAGATCTTGGGGGAAAAATGAACTGAAATTACATTGGGAAAATTAGGAGGAACATATTAATCTGTTTTACATTATTTCTTATGTTATAATAGGCTCTGAGTACTGAACAATTGCCTTTCTGAATTTTCAGAATGGTATTAATATTGTAAGGTGGGTCTCTACTGTATTTAAAAAGATAACATTCAAAGCCATACTAATTTCTTTCCACTTCAATATTTTTTACTTGAAATTTGCTTAAAAGTGTATGTAACTATTGTAGAATATTGAAGTTTCCTAAGACATTATTAGGCAGTTACTATGTGTGATCTGTGTTGGAACCATTCACAAGTGTTCAACTGTATGAACTTTCAGGCCTTCATACATCATTCACAAGTGTTCAACTGAATGAACTTTCAGGCCTTCATACATCATTCACAAGTGTCCAACTGTATGAACTTTCAG
Organism: Cherax quadricarinatus; assembly: GCF_026875155.1. Lineage (NCBI taxonomy): Eukaryota > Metazoa > Arthropoda > Malacostraca > Decapoda > Parastacidae > Cherax > Cherax quadricarinatus. The sequence continues at coordinate 7,730,041 of NC_069416.1, forward strand.
GCCTTCATACATCATTCACAAGTGTTCAACTGAATGAACTTTCAGGCCTTCATACATCATTCACAAGTGTCCAACTGTATGAACTTTCAGGCCTTCATACATCATTCACGTGTGTTCAGCTGAATGAACTTTCAGGCCTTCATATGTATCATTCCAATTTCATTGACGAAAATGAAAAATCTGGATGTACCTGGACTCTACTTTTGTGTTATACAACATGGGTTGTATCATGCCACAACATGGGTTGTATCATGCCACAACATGGGTTGTATCATGCCACAGCATGGGTTGTATCATGCCACAACCACTGGGTTGTATCATGCCACAACATGGGTTATGTATCAATGCCACAACATGTTGATCTCATGCCACAACATGGTTGATATCATGGCACAACATGGGTTGTATCTTACCACAACAAGGTTGTATCATCCACAACATGGTTTGTATCATGCACAGCCTACATGTTTGTATCATGGCACAACATGGTTGTAGTCATGCTCACAACATGGGTTGTATCATGCCCACCCAACATGGGTTGTATCATGTCCAAACATGGGTTCTGTATCATGTCCACAACTTGGGTTGTATCATGCCACATACTATGTTGTATCATCCACAACATGGGTTTTGTATCAGCCACCACAGGGTTGTATCATGCCACAACCATGGTTGATCATGCCAGCAACATGGTTGTATCATGCCACAACATGGGTTGTATCACTGTCCACACAGGCGGTTGTACAAGCACAACAAGTTATCATCCACAACATGGGTTTTGTAGCATGCACAACATGGGTTGTATCATGCCACAACATGGTTGTAATCATGCCATAAGGGCGTCAACATGATTGTACATGCCAATGAATGAAATGGGATAATCATAGTCAAATTTAGTTGGGTAATATATTATTATAATTGGTTAAACAACTTGGTTGTATCATCCACTACAAGGTTGTATCTTGCACACATGGGTTGTATCATCCACTACAGGGTTTGGTTTCATGCCACTAAATGTTGGATCTGGCCGCAACATGGGTTTATCATGCCCAACAGGGTTGTATCTGCACAACACCTTTGTATCATCCACTACATGGGTTGTATCATGCCACAACATGGTTGTATCATGGCAACAACTGGGTTGTATCAGGCACAAGATGTTGTATCATCCACAAAACATGGTTTGTATCATCCACAACAGGGTTGTAGCATCCACACATGGGTTTTAGCATGGCACAACATGGTTTATCATGGCACAACATTGGGTTAGTATCAGCCACAACATAAAAGCGAGTTGTATCATCCACACATGGGTTGTACTTCCACAACATGGTGTAGCACATCAATCAGGTTTGGATCATCCTACAACATGGGTTTGTATCATGCCACACACAATGGTTTTATCATGCAACAAACAAGGGATGTATCATGCACACATGGGTTGTATCATCCACAACATTGTTTATCATGCGCCACACACAGGTTATCATGCACAACATGGGTTGTATGACATGCCACAACATGGGTGTATCATGCACAACATGGGTAGTATCATGCCAAAACATGGTTGTAATCATGCCAACAATGGGTTGTATCATGCCACCTGGTTATTGTCGCTCATGCCACAACATGGGTTGTATCATGCCACACGCATGGGTTGTTTATGCCACAACATGGATTGGTATCATGCCACACATGGGTTGTATCATGCCACATCATGGGTTGTATCATGCCACAACATGGGTTGTATCATGCACAACATGGGTTGTGATCATGCCACAACATGGTTGTATCATGCCACATCATAGTTGTATCATGCCCACAACAGGGTTTATCATGCCCACTACACTGGTTGTATCATGCACACAATGGGTTGATCATCCACAACATGGGTTGTACATCATGCCACAACTGGGAATTGTATCTTGGCACAAGCAGGGGTTTATCATGCCACAACATGTTTGTATCATGCCACAACATGGTTTTGTATCATGCCGCAACATGGTTTTATCATGCCACACCAAGGGTTTGAATCATGCCACAAACATCGATGACATCCATTTGGGGGGGGGGGGGGGGGGGGGGGTGCAACAATGGGTTGTATCATCCACAACATGGGTTGTATCATGCCACAACTTGGTTGTAGCATGGCACAACAGTTTAGCATGCCACAACATGTTGTTATCAAGCCCAATCATGGGTTTGATCATGCCACAACATGGTTTGTAATCATGGCATCAAACTGTTTGTATCATGCACAACATGTTTATCATGCCACAACATGCGTTAGGTATCATGCCACAACATGTTGTATCATGCACAACAGGGTTGTATCATCCACAACATGGGATTTGTAACATGCACAACATAGGGTTGTAATCATGCCACAAAAACATGGTGATCATGCCACAAACATGGTTGGATCATGCCACAACAAGGTTATGTATCATGGCACCAACATGAGGTTAGTATCATGCCCAAACATGTTGTATCATGGGCACAACAGGGTTTATCATCGCCACAACATGGGTTTATCATCACAACAAGGATTTGTATCATGCCACAACATGGGTTTATTCAGGGCCCACAAAGTGTTCGTATAATGTCCACATGTTTTGTATCATGCACAACATGGTTGTATCATCAACAGGCATGGGTTGTATATCCACAAACATGGGTTGTATCATGCCACAAACAGTGCAATCATGCATCAACAGTTGAGTATCAGGCCACAACATGTTTGTTATCATGCCACAACATGGTCTGGTAATCATGCCCCATCATGTTGTATCCATGCCCACACATGGTTGTAATCAATTGCCAGCAAACATGGTTGTTCCATGCAACAACCATGGTTGTATCAGGCCACAACATGGTTGAGTATCATCCACAACATGGGTTTGTACATGCCACAACATGGTGTATCATGCCAACAACCATGGTATTGTAACATGCACAACAGGTTTTATAACATGACCACGAACATGGGTGGTTTAATGAGCACAACACATGTTGTAACATGCAACAAACATGCGGGGTTGGTCTACTATCAATGGCCACAGCATGGATTCTGTATCGCCACAAACATTGGTTTAACCATTCCACACAACATGGTTTGTAGCAGCCACAACATGGTTATGTATCAGGTCACACAACATGGTTGTAATCATCCACAACATCGATTGTATCATGCCACAAACATGGGTTTGAAGCATGCACAAGATGGTATATCATGCCAACAACATGGGTTGTATCATGAATAACATGGGTTGTATCAAGAGCCACAACATGGTTGTATCAAGGAACAACATGGATAGTAATCAAGGCACAACATTTTATCAAATGGCACAAACATGGTTAGATCATCTCAACATGGTTGTATCATGCCACAACATCGTTGTAATCATGCCAAACAGCATGTTGTATCACTCGCCACAACATGGGTTGTATCATGCCACAACATGGGTTGTATCATGCCACAACATGGGTTGTATCATGCCACAACATGGGTTGTATCATGCCACAACATGGGTTGTATCATGCCACAACATGGGTTGTATCATGCACCAACATGGTTGGTATCATGGCCCAACATGGTTGTATCATGCCACAACATGGGTTGTATCATGCCACAACATGGGTTGTATCATGGCCACAACATGGGTTGTATCATGCCACAACATGGGTTGTATCATGCCACAACATGGGTTGTATCATGCCACAATCATGGTGTATCAGGCCAACATACATGATTGTATCATCCACAACATTGGAGGTGGTATCATGCCATCAACAAGGGTATATATCATGCCACAACATCTGGTTGTATCATGCACATGGTTGTATCATGCCACAAAACATGGGTTTATCATGCCACAACACGGGATGTGATCATTGCCCACAACATGGGTTATCATGGCACAACATGGTTAGTAGCATGGAACAACATGGGAATTTATCATTGCCACAACCATGGTTAGAATCATGCCACCAAATGGTTGTGTTGAAGATATTGGCCTTACCAGCTTTGTTCAGTTTATAAAAATAAATATAGGAAACACTTACTGATAATGACAGCAAATCGTCTACACCGCCGCCCTGCAGACCGAGGTCAGAACTGTCGAAAACCAGCTCAACATGGCTTCATAAAAAATATAATTTGTAAGATTATATAATTACCCCTAGGTGTTTATTTACAATTATTTCATACAATATGCGAACGATTACGTACTTGTTGGACTCAAAAGTCCACACCATCTAACGACTATTAGGGTTGATTAAAAACTCCTTGCGACTACAGAGTACTGCGCAGTCCCCCGACGACAAAAATTCGTAACATACCTCTTGCTCTTGCTAGCGTGAGCTCATGTTCTCTCACTCCTTCCGAACAGGTTATCGTGACGTGATAAAACTGAATGTCTTCGGATGTCCAACTTCTTCCATTGTCTAGGAAACGCACACTTGTCCTCTATGTTCCACAAAGAAGTTGTCTGTTATGGTTGTCACAATGTATACCACAAAGAAGCTATCACACGATCCACTCATATGTTTATTGTTGTTTTTGACGACACTATATGTGTCACACTAACGCACAGAGCAGTCGTTCTTTCGCTAGGTTATCCTGGCTCATTCCACTCGCCTAGAGCTCAAAGAATAGTCTGGCGATGCACATCCGCCCACAAGCGTTGCACCCCTAAAAACACATAAAAAAATCTGACCTAGTACCAATTTGTCATCTTGTCACTTCTCGAGATGAAGCAAAGCAAATGATTGGTTTCTTGCTGCCTCTTAATCCTAGACAACAATGACACTGATCTTACTAATGAGTCATAAAAGTGGAGCATATTTTCCTTAATTTCCTGCTAAATAAGATTTAACTGTCTCCTTTATAAAAGACCTTTGCAACCACCTCGCTGTAAAGGAGCAAGTCAAGTGAGCTACGAGCATAGCATCTGTGATCACCTTACACACATCAAGCATAACAGGAACGCTCCGATCCCTTTTCAGAGTGGCTTGCCCCCCAGCGGCTGAAAAGGGCTGAGGGGACTGAAGGGCTGAAGGCGGGGCGGATACCCCCTCCTGAGAAAAATTCCACCCTGGGCCGGAGGTTTCGCTGCAGGGTGTACTATTCTCCACTTCTAACATTAATTTATTTCTACTCGCCACCCACTAGCAGCTTTCCTTTTCTGACAGCATTAGTCTGTTGGGGTTGCGGGGAGAATTCACTAATTTTGGTTTTTCCAACACTGTGTAATTCTACCGGAACTATTTATTTATTTCTGCTTATTCACTACACCTTTGTTTAAAACATCAACTTCCTAATGATTTCTCCATTTGCATCAGATATAATGGCACAATTTTTTCCAAGATGGCCATTGGGACCTCGGACCAACATTGTCGATAATCACTATGTCACCCAGTCTTAAGGACTAATTTTTCAGGAACACACAGCTTCCATAGAAGGTGTCTCTCACAATGAGGTGAGAGAGTCTTCTCGCCAAATTTCTCCCAACATTCAATCACTTATGTAAGGTGTGAATTTACGTCTGAGTTTCGTCTTATCATGCATGGGAGAACAAGTTCGGACCTTCGTGCCATGATAAAAGATATGGCCATAACACTTCTATTTCCAATCATCGTAACAAATTTAAGTTAGAGGTCTGTTCGATGAACTCTATTTTCTAATTCATTCACAACTGTACTGAATTCCCTTCCAATCCTACTTCTCACGATAAATCTTCCTTAAACAACGTTTTACAAGCGATCATTCCAAAAAATCCCCCCGGGGCCATGAGATTTAGGAATTACCCAAACACAACTCGTAATTCAACTTTGTACCCTGGTTGATAAAGATTTTGCTTTTTAAGACAAAACCCAACAAATTCGTTGCTTTATCGAAATCATCAGTCGGGGACACCCCTTTCTGGCCAACCTTCTGAAAAAATTTGAAAAAATTTCAGCAACGTCAGGGGCTACTTCTAGGATGTACTGCTTTTCATACCAAGTGAACAAACAGATGTACACCTTAAATGGAATTTTTTAAACTTTTTTTTGGTTAAAATTTTTGGTCCTGTAACTACACCTTCATCCAAAGGGGTATATGCAAACTTTTTCAGAGGGATTTTGGGAGGGGGGACCGGGATACGCATATCGCATATGTAGGACAAAAGAAACACCCCTTTATTTTTTTTTCACACTTTGTCGCCTTTGAGGTATCCATGGGACTTCTAATTCAAAGGTGCAGCTACCCCACCATGTAACACGTTACGGGGGCGTTTTGCAAAATCATTTTTGTTACCCAAATGATTTTTGGGGGAAAAATGATTATGGTTTTTTTAGGTAGGGAAATTTAGAATTCTTCCTCGACATTTTATAACTTCTGAGTCGAGATAAGTCCTAAAAAAATTAATCAAAACGGGTTTTTTTGGGGATTTATCTGTGTTTCTAAAATTTTTAATTCTGTAGAAAAACGTCCTCTGTAAGTTTCACCCATATTTAATGGGTTCAAGACTTTCATAAACAGGGTTTTATTTCTTTAATGAATTCAAAGACAAACTGTAACTCTTTAATATTTACCCCAAAAATAATATTAACCCAATACATTTCTGTTGTGGGGCTCAGTATTACCAACTTATTTCGCTGTGTCAAGCAACGTTTCTTTTGGGATAATTTGGTTTTTTCTGAGGCCAGTTTTTTTCATTAGAGACCAGTCTCCGTGGCCATAATTATTATCCCCAAAATTTCTGAGGGGGACACCACGTGACCTTTCCCAGCGGGTTTCCTTTTGGGGTAAGACGTGAAAAAGAGATAAACTCTCGCACCCTTTTTATTTCCTACTCTTTTCGTAAAAGCCCAGTTTACCTTATTATTCTTCCCACGGAGAACTGTTTCATTATCACTCCAATCAGGGTTTTCTCTAGTGAGATGATAAAGTACTTTTGTTGAAAAAAGCTAATTTTTAAACCTACATAAGGGCTGTCATTCCCAAATTGGGGTATGTTCAACCTTAAAGGGGTCTACCCCGGGCCTTTGGTAATTTAGTGTACTTCCTTCACATTACTCTTTAACTACAGCCCAAACCTGGGGTTGACGCACACAGAACACATGTAATTGTACTTGTTTCCCTCTTGACCGTTTGTCTGGAAATGTAATTGATGAAGTTCTTAAACTCCCGGATATTCACCCTGTGACTCATTTCAAGGGGCAATTTTCCCACCCACCTTTTTTTATTCCCAGCACTTGCAAAAAAGCATTTTACCCTTTGGAATTATAACGATCCTAGGGGAAAAAACATTGATACCTCACAAAAACATTTTTAGGAGTTACTGCAGATTTATTGTTTATCTTTTTGAGACCAAGTACTTCCTGTGTGTTCCAATTAATCCCAGCAATTTGTTGCAAACAGGAATTTTTAGTTTTCGGGAAATCTTCTTTTAAAGTCCCTTAATTGCTTTGAATTTTTTATTCCCATCCTTAACATATTTGCTTTTTTCGCCCTTTTACTTCTCTTTTAAAATTTCAACCCCTCTTTATTTACATCCAATATTGCCACATAGAAACTTTTCTTTTTAAAATTCTTTGAAGGGACTTTCAGATTTCTTCAAATTTGATTTAGATTACTTCAAATTAAAATGAAAAAGGATTTGCACCAAAAAATTCTGATTTGAAACTTTAAGTTTTCCAGGATTTTGAGGATCATGTGGATTTTTCAGCCACAAAAATCGAGTAAATCTCAATTTTTTCCTTGTAGTCCTACTTTAAAAAGCTTTAAAAATTCAGCCGTGTGGGCATAGGGGTTTGGGGGCGAAATTTCATAACCCAACGTCCCCAAAGCTTCTAAAATTAAAATGAGGGCCCGGGTCATCAGACAGCCCATTAAACGTGCTACATCTTTATTTGCACGTGCCCCTGCAATTATTTTCAACACGTATGAGGGTTTTCAGAATCTTTTCTGACCCCAAGGTTTGGGGGAAAGAAAGAGCTTCTGCCCCTTCAATTTAATTTTCCTTCGATTTTTTTTCCCAAGAATTTATTGTCCAACGGGTTTTTGGGATGATTTTAATCAAAACATAAATACCGGGATTTCCTACTCATGTTTTTTGGGGGTTTTTCCCCTGTCCGAAAGCCAGGTAATTGCTAGGTAGATGTTAGTTTCAAATTTTCCCCGGGAACCAAACCCAATACTGTCCATTTTTTATATTTGACAGGGGTCCAAATAGGGGTTTTAAAGTCGAGACCCTTGTGGGTTGGGTTTATTTACTTAAATTTCCCACGCATCCAAAACCCCACAACTTATAAACGGGTTTTATTCTTTTCTTCCGGGAAGGGAAATTTTTGCTTTTTGGTACAGATCAGGGGTTTATTCTCGTAACAACATTTTCCACAATCAATACATTTTTCTTTCCCCACTTTGAGGGGGAAAGGGGACCACATACTGGGGCCTCCTGCTTTTTTTCACAAGGAACATCATTTTTCCCTTACTATTTTTGCAAAAAACCCGTGATAAAAATTACGTCCGGGGGTTTAAAAATCAATTGGCTAATTGTGCCCGTTTTTTATGTCAGGACAGGCTAACTTGACCTTACTTTTTCAGTGCTGCAACGTTTTTTTTTTAAAACCCGGGATCTGAAACAACGAAGGAAAACCCATCTATTTCCACACTTCTACTGTTTTTTTCCTTTTTCCTAGACCAACTTTGATTCTGGCTGGGTCAAGTCTTTTAAACCCAAAATTTGAAAAAAAACCCAAACATATTTTAACTGTATTTTTCTAGGGTTTTTTTCATTTTCGTACACTGTTTTTCTTATAAAAGGCCCTTTTAAACCTTGACAAATAGTTTTTCCCCTTTTTGGGTTTTTGGGAAATTTTAAGATAACTAAACCAAAGCTATCGGGAGCAGTTGTTTAAAAACCCTTTGCCCTGCCCGAAACCCCCCAAAATCCTGGGGGGCCCTTGCCCGGAAAATTTTTAAAAAAAAAAAAAAAAAATTTTTTTCTTAAAAAAGGGATAGGAATTTTTTCCCCCCCCCCAAAATTGGGTAAGGACACCAAAAAAAAAAATTTTTTGGGAGGGAAAACTAGGGAAATTTTGGGCCCGCGAAGTTAGGCCCCGGGGCGCTTTTTTAAAAATGGGCTTTTTTCGCCCAATTTGACCCCATTTTCGGCCCTAATTCCATGTCCATCGCCCAAACTGTAGCAAATTTTTAAAATTTTCCCATTTTTTGGCGTGGGGTTTACAAGAAACTGCCCATTTACGAGTTCAACTACCAATAATGGGGGTCAGAATTTGGGAAATTTTCCCAATTTCACAAAACCCTAAAAAATATACAATTAAAAATAATTCCAAAATGAACAAAGCAGACATTCCGGGCCCCAAATTTTTAACGTTTTTTTGTTCATCAGTCACGTCCCAGCCCCTCTGATAAAACTCTTGTTTTCTATTTTGAATTTTTTTTCCCAAACCCAAAAAAAATTTTGACTTTTACTTTTAAGCAGACTACGGCAATGCGTAATAACTTAAAAATAACATCAACCCTTCATGCTCATTTTTGAATGGCTATTTTGGCTTTTTGGACAATGGCACCCATTTTTTTATTTTTGAACATTGGCAAAAATCAAACTTTTCCCCCCTACTTGGGGCCCATTCTGGGGTTCTTTTTTAAAGAAAAAAAAATCAAAAACACCTCAATTTCGGTAATATTTTTTTTCCCTTCTACAAATAGCCCAAAAAAACAAAAAAAACCATAAATACTTTTAAAAAAACCCACAAATTGGGCATTTTATTTAAAAAAAAAAGGGTGGGATTTTTTTTCCCCCTCTTTAAACACCTGCTCCGGGAATTTTTTTTATATGGTGAAACACTGCCCCACACAGCCCCCAAACTCCACATGTGGCCTCCCACTTTCTCCCTTTTAAAATTTGAACCGCAAGAATTTATGAGTAAAATATACGAAAACACGGCCCCCTCGTAAAACTTAATAAAACCGGCCGCACATTTCCCAAAAGGGTTTAAACTTATCTCTCACTTTAAATTTGCTTTCCCTTTTTTAATTTCCCCTGACCCTGTGGAAGCCCGGCTCGTTCACAAAAAAATTTGGGGCAAATCTGAATGATCTTACCCTTGCATTTAAAATACTTTTTCAGTGAGCATTTTCCCCCCTTTTTTTCACCTAAACCCCTTTGATCACCCTTTTTCAGCTGATTAAAAATTTGTTTACGTCCCCTTTTTTAAAGTTTTTGAATACAATACTGTGCCCAATGTTTTCCACCCCAAAAAGGGAAAACATTTTGGGGGGTAGGTTTAATTAGGGGACAGTCTTTTACTGTCTATTGTATTCACAGTTTTGAAAAACCCCCTTTATTGGGGATTTCCCTTTATGGTTTGGGGGAAGTAGGAAAAATTTTTTTTTATACTAGTTAAAGGGTGGGTTTATCCACTGGATTTTGGGGAAATTTTTCACTTTCCCTTGCTTGCATCATAAAACAATTTTTTGGGTAAACCATTGCAAATTTTTCTTCACAAGTGAAAATACTTTTATTGAACAAAATTTAAAAAACGTTAAATATTTTGGTGACAGTTTTACCCCGGGACAAAAACCACTGATAAACCAATCCATTGCCTTAGGTCTTTTTTTAGCCCCTAGAGACCCTGAACTTTTTCAAATGTGATTCAAAATGCCTGTACGCCCTGAATAAAAATTTTTTGGGGGGCTTCAAGCTTTTTTAAAAGACTCCCAGTCTAACCTACCCCTTGTCACATCAAATAATTGTCTGCAAAGAAAATTTAAGGCTATTTGAAAATTTTCCCTTTTGGGAACCCCCGGAAATACTGAATCAGTTCATAGGTTTCTCCCTTCACAAATTTTTTAAAAAATTAAACCTTAGAAATTCTCACCCCATGTGGGTTTCGTGAATTTATTTAGGGAAATTGAAAACCCCCTAATAAAACCCTTCAAAATTTAGGACCTTGGAAAATGGGTAATGAAAATTTAGGTAACTTGTGGGGGGACACTTGTTGTTCGGGTTTTAAAAAGGGTTTTTTACCACAGATGGGCCCTCTGTGACAGTTTTTTACCAGTTACCTTACCCCCTGTCCCCCTTAAATTTGGGTTGATCACTAAAATATCCAAAACTTTTTTAAATTTCATCCTCAGAGGGATCTGATTCAAAAATTTTTTTCATAAGGGTTTTATATCAAATTTAATTTTTTAAATACTTTTTTTAAATAATTCAAATTTGACCTCAAAGATCATCAAAATCAAATTTTTGTATCTTGAGTTAACCCTATACAACGAAATTAGATTTCTAATTGTGAAATCTATCTGTAAAGACTGAAACTGAGTTTTCAAACAACCTTTTTAAGGGTATACTGAAAATTCTAGCACCCCCTTAGATTTTTAAAAAACACTGAAATGCTTTTGACAGCTGATTTTTTGTTTTTGGCTTAATCACAAAAATCGACCCAACACTACTGCCCCACTAACCCTTAACCTCGGGGTCAATGCCCATAAAGGGGTACAAAACATGTACTGGTGTTTAGGGTTTATTTGTTTCCCGTGTCACCTGACCACGGGGTTTAATCTAAATAACAAAATTTTAACACTTTCATTCCCCATACATTTAAAAAAGTCACTGTATAACGGGAAATTCCCCGGGAAAAATTTTACTTACACATAAAAAAATTTCACTGTTAATATATATTTGAAAGCTTATATTTTATATATAAGTTTCCTTTAAAAATAACATAGATCTATAAGAAACAAACTTAAAAACAATCTTGGGTTTTTAATTTCTGGCTATAAAAAATTAAACACTGGGGAATATATATACACTCAACAAACAACATCACTTTTGGGTTTTTTCCCTTTAAACACGATTTCGGGTTGGACATTTTATGGAGGGTGCAGGGTACCATCCCCCCCCTTTTCTTGTTGGGGGATCACCCACTCCCTTTCCCTTGGGTGAAATCCCGGGGGGCGTTGGGGGGCTGCCCCCTTCTCTGTGATTGAGGGCGGAGGGGCTCAATTTTTACTGATTTTAAATTTTAAAAAAAACCCATTTTTCCCGCATTTTTCCCAAAGGGCCTTGGGTCATAGGGTTTTTTTTTCACTGTAGTACAACATATTTGGGCCAAAAGGGTGGTCTTTTTTCCTTTTGAGCCCGACCTTTTTGTTGAAGATATTCCTTTCCCCGCAAAGTGTAATTTTTTATATATAAATAAAGGGAAAAACTTTGCTGAAAAATGACAGCAAAACTTTTACAAAACCCCCCCGCAGACAAAGGGGGAGAACTTTGAAACCCTCTCAACATGGGGGGTGTCAAAAAAAATAATTGTAAGTTATAAATTACCCCCAAGGGGGTGTTTTTTCAGCATTTTTTCCCAAAACCCGGGGCTGACGATGTAAAGTACTTTGTTTTGGGAAACCCAAAAAAAACATCCCTTCTGCCCCACAAAAGGTTGGGTTAAAACTCCTTGCGACTCAAGAACGGGGCAGTCCCCCGATTTACAAGAAATTTTTTAACATTTCCTTTCTCTTGTACGTAGCCCATGGGGTTCCCCAACACCCTTTACAGGTACGGGGACTTGTTTGAAGCTGAAATTTCCCCTTTGGGGTTTCCCCGTCTTCCATTTTCTAGGAAACCCCACACTGGGACCCCTATGTTCCACAAAAATTTTTCTTTATTTTTTCACAATGTATCCAAAAGAAGCTGATCACACTTCTCTTATTTTTTTGTGTTTTGGGCAACTTTTTTCACACAAAAGCAAAAGATCAAATTTCTTTGCCAAATTACCGGGGGTCAGGTCACTCCCCCCTAGAGTCCCAAAAATAATCCCGGCATGCCACCCCCCAAGCCTTGCTCCCCCAAACACAAAAAAATGCTGGGCCTAGTACCTTTCACCTTTTCCCCCTCCCGTGAAGCAAAGCCCGAATGTTTGTTTCTTCTGTCTTTTAAACAAGACAACAATTAAAACTATCTTTACTATGGTAAAAAGTGGGGGGGAGGGGTTTTTCCCTTTAATTTTTTCCCGCTAAAGAAGAATGGGACCCCTTTAAAAAAAACACTTTGGCAAAACCGCTGTAAGGAGCAGAGGTCATTTAACTACGTTGGGAAGCATCTTGGGCAATTTCTCACTTTGAGCATAAAAAAACCCCGCCCCCTTTTTGAGAGGGCTTGGCCCTTTCAGGCTGAAAAAAGGGGGGGGAGGGGGCTGGAAAGGGGGTATGATACCCCCCCCCCGAAAAATTTCTCCCCCAGGTTTTTCAAAACCCAACATGGGTTGTATCCCCCCCCCAAAAATGGGGGTTTTATCATGCCCCAACATGGGTTTTAACATGCCCCAACGGGTTAAAATGCCACAACATGGGTTTAAACATGGCACAACAGGGTTGTAAAGCCCCCCAACAGGGGTTTTATCATGCCACAAAAATGGGTTTTTATCATGCCACAACATGGGGTTTTTTTTCAGCCACAACATGGGTTTTTCCTGCCACAACAGGGTTGTTCATTGGGCCCCAAAATGGGTTTAAACAGCCACAAAATGGTTTTTATCATGCCCCCAACATGGGTTGAAACATGCCCCCCAAAATGGGGTTTTACCGCCCCCGCCCGGGGTTTTTATCATGCCCCAACCCTGGGTTTTTGTCGTGGCACAACATGGGTTTTATCATTCCCCAACAGGGTTGTATCATCCACAACCGGGTTTTATCATGGCACAACATGGGGGTTTTAAACACGGCACAACATGGGTTTTTTTCCTCCCCCAACATGGTTTTTATCTGGGACAACATGGTTTTACAAAGCCCAAACATGGGTTTATCATGCCACAACATGGGTTTTAAACATGCCCCCAACATTGGGGTTGGTTTAAACCCACAAACCCCTGGGTTTATCCCTGCCACAACATGGGTTTTTATCATGCCACAACATGGGGTTTTTCCTGCCACAACATGGGTTTAAAACATGGCACAACATTTGGGTTTTTTTCATCCAAAAAACAGGGTTGTTAAAACCATCCACAACCCTGGGGTTGTATCATGGCACAACAAAGGGGTTTTTTTTCCTGCCCAAAATTTTAAACAGGCCCCCAAAAATGGTTGTAACATCCCCAACATGGGGTTTTTATTTATGCCACAAACCCCTGGGGTTTAAACATCCACAACATGGTTTTAAACATTTCCAAAAGGGTTTTTTCATGAAATTTTTCTTCAAAATTGTTGACCGGCCCCCGGGGGAAAGAAAAATTTTAATTTTTTTTTCCAACTTTATTTTAAAATTTTTGAGGGGGAGGGAAAAAAAAAAGGTAGTTTTCAAGCCACAACCGGTTTTAGTCTCCCCCCTGACCTAATTAAAATTTTTAAAATATTTTGGGGGAAAAATTTAGGTTGTTTAGGGGCTTTTAATTTAATAATTGGGAAAATTTGGCTTTTTGTTCAAGAACTAACTTTCAACCCCTTTAGTATGTGGGTTCATAAACCAACTTAACAACCATCGAGTTTATGTGGACAAAAAAAATTAAATTGGGTCCCTGGGTAGCATGGGCTGGACTTTGAACTTTAAAATTAACAACCCGGGTGATCGTGCTGTACAAAAAACTAAATTTGCAACCATCTGATCCCCTGTGCTGGGACAAAACAATTTACAAAACCCGGGAGTCATGTCTGTAATAAAAACCAACTTTTTGCAACCATGCTGAGTCATGGCTGAAAATAGAACTAACTTTGCAACCCCCTCTGAGTCCAAAGTGCTGGAAAAAAACTAACTTAGCAACCATCCCGAGTCATGTCTGACAAAGAACTAACTTAGGGAACCCTGCCCGAATTTATTGCTGTAAAAGGGAAATAAACTTAGCAACCATCTGAGTCATTGCGTACATAAAATAACTTTAAAACCCTGCTGAGCCCTTGGGTACATAGAACTAACCCTTTGCAACCATCTTTAGTCATGGCTGTACATAAACTAACTTTGCCCGGCCCCGAGTCAGGGGCTTACATAAAATTTAAATTCAACCATCGATCGTGCCCGTACATAGAACAAAATTTTAAAACCCGGGGAGTTCATTTCGTTCATTGAACAATTTCCCAAACCCTGCTGATCCCTTCTTTTACATAGAAAAAAAAAAAAAATTAAACAACCCGCTGATCAAGTGCTGTACATAGAACTAACTTAGCACCATGCTGAGTCATGTGCTGTACATAGAACTAACTTAGCAACCATGCTGAGTCATGTGCTGTACATAGAACTAAGCAACCATGCTGAGTCATGTGCTGTACATAGAACTAACTTAGCAACCATGCTGAGTCATGTGCTGTACATAGAACTAACTTAGCAACCATGCTGAGTCATGTGCTGTACATAGAACTAACTTAGCAACCATGCTGAGTCATGTGCTGTACATAGAACTCATTCCCTCAAGGGAGTTTTCTTGATGCCAGTGAGGGGCATTTGATTCAAAGAATTTGATCTGTTTGTCCATCCTTGGATCAATTCTGATTGCCCCCTATTCCTCGGCGTTGTATGATCCTTATGGGTCTAGCGCTCCCCCATTAATAACAATGATAATTCATATTCAGGCTGAGTTCTGCTTTTATAGTAAAAAACAAATAAACACTATCCTTATTTTTAAATTATAGTTGCTTTATGAGTTAAGTCTACAAGCTGTGGCTAAAAAGCACAACATTGTGTATAGTAAGTATATACTATGTACATTAGTTTACCACACTAAGACAACCACCTGCCAGAATAAGTGAGGGGGAGGAGGAGGAGGAGACTGAGGCTGGAGGCAGTGGAGATGCCTTGTTTGAGGCCAGTTTGTGGTGTGATACCCAGAGAATTTGAAACAGAAATTAGATGGTGTGAGGTTACCAAAGGTATAACTCGAATGGCTGAGGAGGGGTTGTTGAGAGGCGGTTTGGGCATTAACACAATGACCAAGAGGGTGTATGAATCAAGGGTGAAAGGAAGGAGGGGTTGGAGGGAGGGTAGAGGAGATTTTGAGTACTGGTTTGAGCATCCAGCAGGCTTGTTTGAGCATGTAGGATTGGAGTGAATAGAGAGAACTGTTTTTTTCTGGCTTGACATTGTGTTGGAGTGCGAGCAAGGGAATCAAGGAAACCAGTTAGCTGGACACAAGTCTTCAATGTAGGAAGTAGAGAGCCTACAGTCTGAGGGAGGGGTGGGAATTTCTCAGTTCAGAGGGTCATTTGAATTGTCTCCTCTGATGGCATGGCATTTGTTTATGTGGTAGGGGGATTATAGCTTTTGCTGTCTTGGCTGTACTAGGTGAGCATAAACTCTCTCAAGATAATCAGAGCATTGTAGTGGTCTAACTATCCTCTCTGTTTGCTGTGCACTGCAACCCATAAATTCCTTGCTTCCTTTTGCCTGAAAGTTGAGCAGACCATTAGTCTGTGGTCAACAGGTAGGCAACACACTTCTTTGACAGAGGTATAGATGTCAAGCAGGAAAAAGAATAAAAATATACAATACCGTGATTGGAACAATACAGATTAGACCAAAATGTTGTCACAAGTTGCATTCTCCTGTGTGCAGATTATGTATGTAGTGTCGAATGGGAGGTTTAGCGCTGGCCCCATTGGATCAATCAGCTGGTCTAGCATCACTCTTCCCTACCTGGTAGAGTGATGTGTTCAGCTAGGGCCAAGCAAGTGTCTGTAAATGAACACCATTTCTGTCTTGTGGCTGCTATTTAGTTTACTGATGATACTTGTGTATACCTTTTATTAACTCTGGGGTAGTTTGCTTTAGTCAATGGTAAGAACATAAGTCTTCATCCTACATAATCTTCTGACGACTCCTGCACACCCCCAGACTCTCCTCAGAGCCTGGTACCACTGTTGAGCACTCCTTTGTTGCCTGACCCAAGTGCTGGCATCCACTTTGACCCCATGATACCTCTGACCTTTGCAGTACTTTGACCATGCTCCTGGCTACTTCTATGACACGCATCAACTTTCTGGTTGTTTGCTAGTCACAGGACAGAGTGGCTTGGAGCCTTCGTCCTAACGACCTCAACACATTGTAATGGATGATTCTGACTTCAGAACTGTCACCCTTGGCCCCACAAACTGCCTAGAAAATTTTTCTCCTCATTGATAATACTGATTGCCTTATTAGCAAAGCTCTCATGAGGCATGTTGGACAAAATGTGGCCTGTCATGCCTTCAAGAGTAGAGTGCACATTGCCACTGTAAAGGATGCTAAACAAGCTAACAATCTTTCCTGTATCAGCTCTGTTGACAACCCTGCTACTATACATAAACATTCCTCAGTTCTAGCTGTCCTCATCCCACACACTGTGGTCCAGCAAGACTTTATGTAATATGGCCCAGAAGTTCAAGAGCAACTTGAGCTTCAGAATCTCCCTGTCAACAAAGTGGGGACTTATATTTGTCATGCCCAACGTTGGAGAACTTATCCAAGCAGCATTGTAGACCAGCAGCTCCACACAACATGAATGTGCAGTTTGGAGCTGCTGACCATAATTCATCCTGCAACCAGCTTCCCACTTGCCTTAACTGTGGAGCACCTCACTCACCCTCTGTATTCCTGCTGTTGCCCAGTTTTCTTACGAGAGTGAAATTTGCTATCTCAAGGAAAAGGAAGGCTTTTCATATGCTATGGCAGTGACACCTCCATTTCAAAAGAAAACTTCCATGTCTCTCCTACTCCAGAGCTGCTCAGTGCCCACAAGTCCTTGTTGTGCTCTCTTCCACTGTCACCCTGTGTCCAACCTTATGATGTTCTCACCTCTGACATTCTTACTTCTTCACCTTCCATTCTTCCTACTTTGTTCCCTTACGTCTACCATGCTTTTTCCTTCACACAGCCTACCCTTTGTGGGTCTTTTATCTCTTCCTCCAGTACATGACAAACCCAAAACTTCTCTGATCACCAAAAACTCTCTATTAACCTATTGTTCCACCTTGTTTGACTTTCCCTACCTCACGACTCAAGAAATCGTAATGACACGATTGCAAACAAACCATACCCCCAGCCGGGATTGAACCCGCGGTCATAGATTCTCAAAACTCCAGCCCGTCGCGTTAGCCAATAGACCAGCTAGCCACAATAAGATTCATCCAACTAGGTATATTTCTACACCATAGGAAGGTTAGCACAGGCACCTCTGTGACCACAAATGCAAGTTTTTACAGACGACTCTATGACCGCGGGTTCAATCCCGGCCGGGGGTATGGTTTCCCTACCTCTATCGTGTCCCTTGCCTTCCTACTTCTGTGATATTAGTGGAAATTCATCCACCTCCACATACTTTCACAGCACAGAACTCACCCAGATACCTTAATCCCCAGACTCTGCTATCCTCTCAGTCTTTCCATTTTATCAGTTACCAGTCTCTAAATAATCATCATCTGCTAGTTGTGTCATGCCATCTGCTGTTTCCTTGTCTACAGAAATGCAGATATATCAGATTACTTTGAAAAGACAAAGCTCTTACTATCCTCATTTTCCACAACCCCCTACATCCACTTCTGTTACCCACAAATCTTTCGTTTGTGATTTACCACTACCTTTGCACGTTGACTTTACTGATCACATCAGGCCAAAGCCACCGACTACTTTCTGTTGTTGTTGTATTACTAATCACTGATAGTAACAATATTACAGTGGAATATCAGAGCATACAGTGGGAGTCAGAAAGACCTCCAGTTGTTGTTCTCCCAGTTTTCCCCTCTGTGTGCTTGTTTATGAGAACCAAAATTACATTACACAGTTAGACTTCCTATTTCTGACTATGTGTGTAATGTCACCATGGTTGTTTAACCCTTTTAGGGTCGACAGGCCCTCTCCCAAACTTGTTCTCAGGGTCGAAAAATATTAAAAAAAAAAAAAAATGTTTTTTTCTTATGAAATGATAGTTTTTTTTTGAGAGTATTATAGGCAAAAAAATTTTTGCAATCAATACTTATGGAGATATGAAGGCGTGAAGTTGACAGAAATTGAACCGCATACGGCAACATCGCCGACTGCTGGTCACCAGGTAATAGTTTATTTAGTTTTTTCTACTTTTTTCTTTTATTTTTTAATATTTTTTTTTTTCATGTAACTTTTATGGCCTCTGAGACCAATGTAAAGACTACTTGGTATATATTCACTCATTGTATACTACACAATAACAGCACAAACTTTGCTGTCATTATATTGTTTACAAAACATGTTTACACAAACCAACAATAAAAAATGTTTATTACTATTTTTCTATCATATATATATAAATATATGCATATAGAGTCACTGGACAGGTTCCTATAGCTACAAGAGGTTCTGAAAGCTTGTAGTAGTGTGTGGGTGGACTTGTAAATATACTGAGTCACCAGTGTGTCTTGTGTCAGTGATGCATCATACCACCACTCACTAACCCTCCCTGCCTTCCACAACACATCCCTTCCTCCCCACAAACATACCTTCCTTCTTTCCTTCCTTCCATCCTCTCATCTCTTCCTACCTTCCCTCCTGCCTTCCTTCCTTCCTTCCTTCTTTCCTTCCTTCTTTCCTTCCTTCTTTCCTTCCTTCTTTCCTTCCTTCCTTTCTTCTTTCCTCTCATCTCTTCCTACCTACCTACATTCCCTCCCTTCCTTCCTTCCTTCCTTACTTTTTCCTTCCTTTCTTTCTTCCTTCAAGTACCTTTTATGGCCTGTGAGACCAATATAAGGTATATTGAGTGTATATTCACTCGTTGTATGCTACACAATAACCGCACAAACAGTTATTATATTGTTTACAAAACAGGTTTACACAAAACAAAACAAAAAAATGTTGTTTATTACTATTTTTTTGTCACGTATATACACACACAGTCACTGGACACTTCCCAGAACTGCTACAGCTTCTGTAAAGCTTGTAGTTATTGTGTGGGGGTGGACTTGTAAATATGCTGAGTCACCGGGGTAATTAGTGTCACAATCACAAATAACACCATCACTCGCCACCCTCACTGCCTGTCAACACCCATCCCCCCCACCCCCACCACAACCCACGTGGAAATACGTCACCGTCTGAATTTTTTGGGTTATCCTAGACTGATGGTCTCCCTTCCTTCCTTCCTTCCTTCCTTCCTTCCTTCCTTCCTTCCTCCTCCTCCCTCCCTCCTCCCTCCCTCTCCTCCCTCCCTCCCTCCTCCTTCCTTCCCTTCCTCCTTCCTTCCATTCCTTCCTTCCTTCCTTCCTTCCTTCCTCCTCCCTCCCTCCCCCTCCCTCCCTCCCCTCCCTCCCTTCCTTCCTCCCTTCCTTCCTCCTTCCTTCCTTCTTTCCTCCTTCCTCCTTCCTTCCTTCCTTCCTTTCCTTTCCTTCTTCCTTCCTTCCCTTCCTTCCTTCCTTCCTCCTTCCTTCCTTCCTTCCCTTCTTCCTTCCTTCCTTTCCTCTCCTTTCCTTTCCTTTCCTTCCTTCCTTCCTTCCTTCCTTCCTTCCTTTCCTTTCCTTTCCTTCCTTCCTTCTTTCCTTCAGGTTTCCTGGGCATTGCTTTCAGTCACAAACTCTTCAGAACCATGAAATTTATCTTCACTGACATTTCCATCTGTGTTTGAACTCTCACTTGGGAACAAAAGAGCCCCAATTAGCCGAGGAGTGAGAAGTTTCTTTGCGCTAGACATGGTGAACAAGATGTAATAAAATGGTTTTCCCACAATGAACCACTGGGTCCTGGATTTTTTTTTTTACTGCACACACTGACCATGGAGACCCATTCTCTCACATCTAGGACTACCATCCTTTTTCTGCTTGATTTGAGGACACTAGAATTTATGTTTACTAGTACGTCAATAACCCTGGCGCGTGTACTAGTACTTTGAAAACCCTGAAAGGGTTTACATATTTACAGATGGGTTGTAAAAAAAGGGGAAAAGCT
>NC_069416.1:7751422-7768922 GCF_026875155.1 Cherax quadricarinatus
ACTTCAAAAATTTCTGATACTTTCAGCCCTTTCTACTTGAATCTTTTTGCTACCCTCTACCCCCGTACTATCCCCTGCCCCCCGCTGTTTTCTGTAACCTCTGATCATCCCCCCTCCCTTCTGCCATCCAATTCCCTTGTTTCCCTTTCCCCTACCCTGCAGCGCTGTATGGCCTTGTGGCTTAGCGCTTTTTTTGATTATAATAATAATATGGCTGTAGTGAGCATTATTTCCTGCTTTCCAACATTTCACAATAATTTCATTGTTTGGTGCTTGTAAATTGATGCGAACTGGAATGGTAGAGGCAGTGGTTGGGGCCAGCGATTGGGGCAGCGTTGAGGCAGTGGGTGAGGCAGCTGTTGAGGCTGCTGTTGAGGCAGCGATTGAGGCAGTGGTTGAGGCAGCTGTTGAGGCAGCGATTGAGGCAGTGGTTGAGGCAGCTGTTGAGGCAGCGATTGAGGCAGTGGTTGAGGCAGCTGTTGAGGCAGCGATTGAGGCAGTGGGTGAGGCAGCTTTTTGAAGAAGCGATTTGAAGGCAGGGGTTTTTGAGGCAGCTGTTGAGACAGCAATTGAGGCAGTGGTTGAGGCAGCTGTTTGAGGCAGCGATTGAGGCAGTGGGTGAAGCAGCTGTTGAGGCAGCGATTGAGGCAGTGGTTGAGGCAGTGGTATTTAATAACATACATGTTATTAATAATAATAATACTTGTTATTAATAATATGTACTATTATTATTTATAACATATATGTTATTAAATACCACTGCCTCAACTGCTGAATTATTGTGAAATGTTTGGAAGAGCAGGGAGACTAATGCTCACTCCAGCATAAACAAAGCCACACTGACGATGTGTCAACCACTCCCTCGTATTTTTGTCCCAATTTCCTTCTTCAATTATATCGTATTATTATTATTATTATTATTATTATTATTACTATTGTTATTATTAGCAGTAGCAGAAATGTAATAAAGTTGGTAGAATTACCGACAATATGTAAAGTAAAAGGACACAAGTGCAACTAATGTGACATTTATTGTGGCAACGTTTCGCTCTCCAGGGCTTTAAACAAGCCATTAATGGCTTGATAAAAACTCCTGGAGAGCGAAACGTTGCCACAATAAATGTCACATTAGTTGCACTTGTTCTTTTTTTACTTTACAGACGAAATGTTTTGATTCTTTGCTGTGTTCAAAGTAAACACAGATGTCACCGTCTAATACCTTCCAAAAAGCCATTCCAAAATGCGTCATAAAGTGTTTACATTATTTATACTGTGGTTTAATAGCAAATAAGAACAAACAAAAAAACTCACCACACTGAGTGGTGGAGGGCTGGGTGCCAGTGCGGGGTCGTGGAGGTAGTGGGACGCGCAAATGTTGAGGAAGTGGTGGAGGCATTGGTGGAGCATGGGGAATCGTGGGATTTAATAACATACTGTTATTTTAAAGCATTTAAAATGTTATATTTAGTACAATTATGGACGTTTTCATGTATTTTAACGATGTTCATGGTTCAAAAGTTAAGGAAGCATATTTTATTATATTTCCCTACAATATATTGCGGCACCAAACCATTCAATGGTTTTTCAATACTTCGGAGGGGCCCTTTATCCCTAACCCTCGCCCAAGTTTGAGGAGACCTAAATTGGGGAATAGGACTTTATTAAATGAGACCAGAAATTAAATACAAACCCTAAAAACCACATGAAAATCACTCAAATTCCTGTTTAAACCAAAAACACAGGTGGATTTTTTTTTTTCTCATTATGCACTGTGTGCTGCAGGATTTTTTTTTGTACTGTGCACACTGACCACATAGACCTATTCTTTCATATGTAGACCTACCAGCTTTCTCTCACTAGATTTGAAGGCGCTAGAATTTAGGCGTTCTAGTAAGTCAATAACCCTGGTGCATAAGCCGTACTAGTATGTCAGAAACCCTGAAAGGCTTAAATTGCTTTTAACCCTTTGACTGTCGCAACCCCAAGTCCTGAGGTGTCTCCTGGTGTCGAAAAATTTTTGAAAAAAAAATAAAAAATTATTTTTTCTTTTGAAGTGATAGAGAATCTTTTCCCAATGGTAATGACACCAAAAGAACGAAATTTGATGGAAAATTTACGGAATTACGCTCTCGCGACGTTACTGACCTTGGAGATATTTATGAATTGATGATTTCGCCCACTTTGAGCCCTATTTTCGGCTAATTCCATTGTTCCAGTCGACCAAACTCGTAGCCATTTCTTTAGAACTCCATTTGTTCTATCGATTGAGCACAAGAAACTGCCCATTTACCGATTTCAACTACCCAATAACTTGGTCAGAATTTTGCAATTTGACCAATTTCATGCAAATTAAAAAATATGCAAATTTCAAAATAAGGTCCAGAATGAACACTGCAGACATACCTGGCTCTAAAATAAGATTTTCTTTGTTCATCAGTCACGTCTCCGGGCCCTTCTGATATTACTCTTGTTTTCTATTATGAATTATATTAAGAATAAATACATGAAGAAAAAAAAACATGAATAAATAACACCTTTATTGAAGATTTATTGATGAGTGATGAGATGGGAGGAGGAGAGATGATTGAGGTGTCCTGTTATTGTTTGGAAGGGGAATCCCCTTCCATAAAGACTTTAGCAGCAAGTCTTTTTCTGGGGTTACTTCACTTCTTTGTTTTTTAATGCCACTGGGAACAATTTGACAGTCACTGGACCTCTGACACACCAAAAGTCTGTCCATAGAGCTCTGTTTCTGGCATTCCTTTAAGATTTCCCTAAAATGGGATACAACATTGTAAAAGTCACCAGCATGGCTTGCAATAGCTGTGTCAGGGTGATGTTCATCCATGAAGGCTTGCACCTTTGTCCACATTGTACAGATGTCCTTAATCGTTGAAGAAGGCAACTTCCTCCATCTCTCTCCCCCCTCCTCTGAAGCAGTTTCCTCAGCTGTGGTCTCTTGCTGTTGCAGATGCTTTTGCAGCTCATCAGTGGTTAGCTCTTCATTGTCATCCTCCTCCAACTCTTCCACACCCTCGCCACAAACCTCCAACCCCATGGACTTCCCCAATGCACAGTGGATTCCACAATATGTATAGGCTCCTCTGGGTTAGCCCCAAACCCTTCCAGATCCCTCTCTTGTACACATTCTGGCCACAATTTCCTCCAAGCAGAGTTCAAAGTCCTGCAAGTCACTCCCTCCCAAGCCTTACCTAGAAGGTTTATGCAAGTGAGGATACTGAAGTGATCTTTCCAAAACTCTCTCAGGGTCAATTCAGTATCTGAGGTCACTTCAAAGCACTTAAAACATTCGGATGTATCGAATGTATGCGTGGAATTGTCCGCCCTGGCATGTAAACAGTGGCACACAGGCTGTACACAGTGGCTGGGTAGCCACGGGCGGCCCAGGCCATGCGGACACTTTTGGGATGAATGTCCCTAGCTGAGTTTTTCATCGATATCCGATTTTATCGCTATCCGATGGCATCATACCCGAGGGTCCACTGTAATCCATTCTAGACACCCAAAAGTATTAAATAAAATAATTTTTTACATGAAATATACATTTTCCTACACAGAAAACAATGGGACATGCAAAATAAACAATACTAAAATGACACCTTTATTGAAGACTTACTGATGAGTGATGAGACAGGAGAGGAGAGGATGGTGGTGTACTAATGTTTCGAAGGGGAATCCCTTTCCATGATGACTTACGTACCAAGTCCTTTTCTGGGGTTACATCCCTTCTTTGTTTTTTAATGCTACTAGAACCAGCATGAGAGTCACTGGACCTCTGTCGCACCAAACATCTGTCCAGAGAGCTCTGTTTCTGGCGTCTCTTTAAGATTTCCATAAATTGGGACACAACATTGTCATTGTAAAAGTCACCAGCACGGCTTGCAATAGCTGTGTCAGGATGATTTTCTTCCATAAAGGTTTGCAGTTCAACCCACTTTGCACACATTTCCTTAATCTTACCTATATGGTTTACACAGTTGAGGATACTAAAGTGATCTTTCCAAAACTTTCTTAGGGTCAGTCCGAGTGTCTGAGGTCACTTCAAAGAACTTTTGAAATATTGCTTTGGTGTACAGTTTTTTGAAATTTGAAATGACCTGCTGGTCCATAGGCTGGAGGAGAGGAATGGTATTAGGAGGCAAGAACTTGACTTTGATAAAACTCAGATCCCCTGAAATTCGCTCTGCCAAGTCTGAAGGATGACCAGGAGCATTGTCTAATACCAAGAGGCACTTAAGCTCCAATTTATTTTCCAGGAGATAATTTTTCACAGTGGGGGCAAACACATGGTGAAACCAGTCATAGAAGTCCCTAGTGACCCATGCCTTACTGTTTGCCCTACACATCACACACAAATTAGCCTTGACGACATTGTTTTTCCTGAACACACTGGGAGTTTCAGAGTGATACACGAGTAGAGGCTTCACTCTGCATTACTACACAGCAGGTTAGCCTGTCTTTCATAGGCTTGTGTCCTGGGAGTGCTTTTTCCTCCTGTGTAATGTAGGTCCTGTTTGGCATTTTCTTCCAAAACAGGCCTGTTTCGCCACGATTAATCACTTGTTGGGGTTTCAATCCTTCAGCCTCTATGTTCCCGTGGAATTCCTGCACATATTTTTCAGCCGCTTTTTGGTCCGAACTGGTAGCCTTACCATGTCTTAATCACACTATGTATGCCACTACGATTCTTAAATCTTTCAAACCCATCTTTGCTGGCCTTAAATTCACTCACATCACCCCTAGTTGCAGGCATTTTTTCAATTAACCTTTTCAGAGTCCAGAGGCCAAATTTCAAAGTGCACACCAGGGTCCAAGAATTTTCAAAAAATAATTTTGTTATTTTTTCTTATGAAATGATAAAGAATCTTTTCCTGAAGGTAATAAAACAAAAAGTATGAAATTTAATGGAAAATTGACAAAATTTTGCTCTCAGGAATTTTGATGTGTCAGCGATATTTACACATTGGCGATTTTGCCAAATTTGATTCCCATTTTAGGCCAGTTACCTTACTCCAGTCGACCAAATTCTTAGCTATTTCACTAGTATTACTTCTATTCTATCGATTGAGCACAAGAAATTGCCAGCTCAACTGTTTCGATTACAAAACACAATAATGATCACTGAGGCGCATTAAATATGTATAAAACGTTAATATAAACATTTTGCTTAATCCATCTATGATTTTTTTTTCAAAATTATGTAATAAACATGCTACATAACATTATTATTTTTTTTTTATTAACACACTGGCCGATTCCCACCAAGGCAGGGTGGACCGAAAAAGAAAAACTTTCACCATCATTCACTCCATCACTGTCTTGCCAGAAGGGTGCTTTACACTACAGTTTTTAAACTGCAACATTAACACCCCTCCTTCAGTGTGCAGGCACTGTACTTCCCATCTCCAGGACTCAAGTCCGGCCTGCTGGTTTCCCTGAATCCCTTCATAAATGTTACTTTGCTCACACTCCAACAGCACATCAAACATATAAACATATAAATTAACCAATATGAGATGTTTTTCTGGTTGGCTTGACAGAGTGAACAAAAACCATTTGTTTCCGGGCTGGCAACAACGTTTGTTTACATAACTCACGAACCTTCTACACACACATTCTCTCTCTCGTTTATTCATTTAATCTTGTTTACTCGCCTCTCACTCTACATTAAGACTACAGATATTTTAAGGTAAGTAATGAGTGGACACGATTATTATTATTTTTATTTTAATTATCACACTGGCCGATTCCCACCAAGGCAGGGTGGCCCGAAAAAGAAAAACTTTCACCATCATTCACTCCATCACTGTCTTGCCAGAAGGGTGCTTTACACTACAGTTTTTAAACTGCAACATTAACACCCCTCCTTCAGAGTGCAGGCACTGTACTTCCCATCTCCAGGACTCAAGTCCAGCCTGCCGGTTTCCCTGAACCCCTTCATAAATGTTACTTTGCTCACACTCCAACAGCACGTCAAGTATTAAAAACCATTTGTCTCCATTCACTCCTATCAAACACGCTCACGCATGCCTGCTGGAAGTCCAAGCCCCTAGCACACAAAACCTCCTTTACCCCCTCCCTCCAACCTTTCCTAGGCCGACCCCTACCCCGCCTTCCACTACAGACTGATACACTCTTGAAGTCACTCTGTTTCGCTCCATTCTCTCTACATGTCCAAACCACCTCAACAACCCTTCCTCAGCCCTCTGGACAACAGTTTTGGTAATCCCGCACCTCCTCCTAACTTCCAAACTACAAATTCTCTGCATTATATTCACACCACACATTGCCCTAAGACATGACATCTCCACTGCCTCCAGCCTTCTCCTCGCTGCAACATCCATCACCCATGCTTCACACCCATATAAGAGCGTTGGTAAAACTATACTCTCATACATTCCCCTCTTTGCCTCCAAGGACAAAGTTCTTTGTCTCCACAGACTCCTAAGTGCACGATTATTATATTATTGTTTAACCCTTTGACTGTTTCAGGCCCCTCTCTGAAACTGTCATTCTATGTCGCTCAATTTTTGAAAAAAAAAAAAAAATATTTTTTCTTATGAAATGATAGAGAATCTTTTCCCGATGGTAATGACACCAAAAGTTCGAAATTTGGTCGAAAACTCGTGGAATTATGCTCCCGCGAAGTTAGTGGTCTCGGCGACATGTGCGTATCGGCGATTTCGCCGACTTTGAGCCCAATTTTCAGCCAATTCCATTGTTCCAGTTGACCAAACTCATAGCTATTTCTTTAGAACTCCATTTTATCTATCAGCTGAGCACAAGAAACCTCCCATTTACTAATTTGGACTACCCAATATGGTGGTCAGAAATTGGCAATTTGGCCAATTTCACGCAAAATAAAAAAGATGCCAATTTCAAAATAGGGTCCAGAATAAACAAGGTAGACATTCGTGGCACTAAAATAACATATGCTCTGTTCATTAGTCACATCTCTAGGCCCCTCTTATATTATTATATGCTTTCTATTTTGATTTTTTATTCATACAAAAAAATACAAAATTTACTGTTATGCAGACGACTGCATTATTGTAAAAATGGTATAAATAATATCAGTGCACTAGTGAAAGAATATTAGACTCCCCAGTTGACGTGTATTGGACGTGTGGTGTGATTTATTTACTCTTGAACATTGGTAAAAATCGAACATTTCCGCTACTTTGAGCTCAGTTTCAAGGTCGTTTTCATCGTAAAAGTAATGAAAATCATCTCTATTTCTGTAATATGTTTTCCATTTTATCAACTAAGACCATGAAAACGCGAATACAACGATAAATACTATACGAAAATACACCTCAAAGTCGGCGTTTTATTCCAAAAAAACGATCAGAGTTTTTTTTTTCTCATTACGCAATGTGTGCTGCAGGATTTTTTTTATGTGGTGCACACTGACCACACAGACCCATTCTCTCACATGTGGGCCTACCAGCTTTCTCCCACTTGATTTGAAGCCGCTAGAATTATTGAGTATATATACGTCAGAAACATTGGCTCGTAAGACGTATTTATACGTCGAAAACAGTCAAAGGGTTAATAGTAATAATAATATTAATATTAGTACATATGTATTACTGTATTGTAATAATAATAATAATAATTATTAATATTATTATTAATTTAGGGCACTGGAGCACAGATCCACTGTATAGCACTTTGTCTGTTTTTTTGGGGGGTTATCCTAGGTAATTTATATTATGTATGATAACTTTACGTACGTGTACCTGAGAGAGAGAGAAGAGAGAGAGAGAGAGAGAGAGAGAGAGAGAGAGAGAGAGAGAGATTGAGAGAGAGAGAGATTGAGAGAGATTGAGAGAGAGAGAGATTGAGAGAGATTGAGAGAGAGAGAGATTGAGAAGATGAGAGAGAGAGTTGAGAGAGAGAGAGATTGAGAGAGAGAGAGATGGAGAAGTTGAGAGAGAGAGAGATTGAGAGAGATTGAGATTGAGAGAGATTGAGATTGAGAGAGATTGAGAGAGAGAGATTGAGAGAGAGAGAGATTGAGAGAGAGAGAGAGATGAGAGAGAGAGAGAGAAGATAGATAGATTGATTGAGAGAGATGAGAGAGATAGAGAGGGAGATTGAGAGAGAGAGAGGAGAGAGAGAGAGATTGAGAGAGATGAGAGAGATTGAAGAGATTGAGAGAGAGATGAGAGAGGAGAGGAGAGAGAGAGAGATTGAGAGAGAGAGAAGAGAGAGATTGAGAGAGAGATTGAGAGAGAGAATTGGAGAGAGAGAGAGATTGAGAGAGAGAGAGAGAGAGAGATGAGAGTAGAGAGAGAGAGAGAGATGAGATGAGAGATATTGAGAGGAGAGATATTGAGAGAGAGAGAGAGAGATTGAGATTGAGAGATAGTGAAGAGAGAAGGGAAGAGATAGATAGATATTGAGAGAGAAGAATATTGAGAGAGAGAGAAGAGATAGATAGAATATTGAGAGAGAGAGAGAGATAGATATTGAGAGAGAGAGATAGATAGATATTGAGAGAGAGAGAGAGATAGATATTGAGAGAGAGAGAGATAGAGATAGATAGATATTGAGAGAGAGAGAGATAGAGAAGCCACCAATTCATTGAGCAGCAGAGAGGAAGATAACATTCCAGAGTGCTATTAAGGAGAGAGGTAACTACATTTGGAGGGATGACAGTAAGGAGTCTCCATGCCACATTCAGTCATCCAGCAGCTGGATACGTATTACACAAGTTCCAGAGTTGTTTCTCTTTACTTAAGGTATAGGTTATACTACATTCTGGCAGGATGACACTACCAGTGGTATTCTCCACTGTGTCGACAATACATAAAGATAACAGTAACATATGATACTGTATGCGATGTAAAATTTACAATACAGTTCACTACCATGTATACATTATATACAGTACAAAAATAATTAAATATAATAAAAGTAAATTATGGTAAAAAGAATGAGATAATGATTGTACATTACTATGTAGGTAGTTTATATAGGAAACGTTTGACATTATGCCCTACCCAGTATGCTAGCAATTTTCAAAGGTTTGACTTATGTCCATTTTGACTTACGACTGGTTGGTGGAACCAAACTTGGTCGTAAGTCGGTACCTGTATTAACCCTTTGACTGTTTATGCCATATAATACGTCTTACACATCAAATCTGGGACTCTTCTCTTCCCAAGTGATGCTCTAACACAGATAGAAGTGTCGGTGAAGATCAATTTCATGATTTCGAGGAGTTTGAGACCAAAAGCAATGGAGGAGGAAGAGGAGGAGGAGTAGGAGGAAGTGGAGGAGGAGGAAGAGGAAGAGGAAGAGGAAGAGGAGGAGGAGGAGGAAGAAGAGGAAGAAGAAAATGTAATAATATTGTTCCCTTGAAGCAAGAAAAAAAAAAGTCCACCCCATGGCAGTGACAAGATAAGGGGAGATAACATCTGATAACAGCTGACGTTTGATGAGCGTAAACTAGGGTGGGGGAGGGTGCAGCTGATAAGAAAAGATTAGATGACCATCATTCTCCCTTTGTTTTTGCTGGTACACAAACATTTCTGTCTGTCTATTTGTCTGTCTGTCAAGCTCCCTGTCTATCTGTCTAGCTCTCTGTCTCAGAGAGAGCCACAAGACTGTGTCATCATCACCTTTACTCACATCTTCAAGCAGAGTGTAGCACTTTGTTTGGATTTTTTGGGTTATCCTAGGTAAATTACACTAAGTATACTTGTATTTACGTGTACCTGTGAGACAGAGATAGACAGAAAGAGAAAGACAGATTGAAAGAGATAGAATGAGGGAAAAAGATAATTAGATAGAATGGAGGGGAAACAGCATCCCACCCCATTGTTTTGACAGGGTAGGGGGAGTGAGTAATGAGAGAATATGTCATTTTGACAGATGCCGATTCCTGACTCAAAACAATTATAAGCCACACACTTGCACACAAGACAAGCTTGCTGAATGAAGATAATAGCAGTTATATGAAAGTATCCAGTGACTATATATGTGTATATATATAATAGAAACCAGAAGGAAGGAAGAATGGAAGGCAGGAATGAAGGAAGGATGAGATGAATGGAAGGAAAAAAGTAAGGAAAGACGAAGGAATGTATGAAGGAAGGTAGGAAAGGAATGCAGGAAGGAAGGTAGGAAAGGAATGCAGGAAGGCAGGAAAGGAATGCAGGAAGGTAGGAAATGAATGCAGGAAGGTAGGAAAGGAATGCAGGAAGGAAGAAATGATGACACACGACCATTTACCTAGGATAACTACATAACACAACTGCCTGGTAATACTTTGAAGAAAACTGCTTGGACGAGGTGTTTTGTCTTTGCACATAAAAAAAAAAGTCCACAAAAATGCACACACACTGGTTTTATGTGTGAGGAGTGTAAAACACCATTGTGTATGACACCATGTTTCACAGAGTTCCACAAGCTGCAGAACTTCTAGGAATATGTTCAGTGACTGTACATTGGTATATTTATTATAGAACAATAGTAATAAACAATTTTTTGTATTTTGTTTTTGTAAACAAGTTTTGTAAACAATATATTGATAATTATGTTTGTGTGCTGATTGTGTTGTATACAACGAGTGTATATATGTACATTGCACCTTACTTTGGTCTCACAGGCCACATAAGTTGTAAGAAAAAATAAAATAGTGAAAAAAAACAACAAACCTTCAAATACAAGTAAACGAAAGTTTACCAGGTGAGCGGCAGTCGCCTCTGTTGCCATATGCGGCTCATTTTCTGCAAACTTAACGCCTCTATATCTCGGTAAGTACTGATGGCAAAAAAATTTTTTTGGGACTAAAACACTCAGAAAAATAATCTTAACATTTTCATTAGAAAAAATAATATTTTTTTTTTTTTTCGAATATTTTGCGACATAGAATGACAGTTTCAGAAAGGGGCCTGCGACAGTCAAAGGGTTAATAATAATTATTATTACAATAATGCATATGTACTAATAATAATAATTATAATCACTGAGACACATTAAATGTGTATAAAACGTTAATATAGACATTTTGCTTAATCCATCTATGATTTTTTTTTTCAAATTATATAATAAACATGCTATGTAACATTTTAACATATAAATTAACAAATATGAGATGTTTTTCTGGTCGGCTTGAGAGAGTGAACAAAAACCATTCGTGTCTGGGCTGGTAACAACAGCAACAACAACTAGTTTGTTTACAAAAGTCGCGAACCTTTTACACACTCATTCTCTCTCTCGTTTATTCATTCAATCTTGTTTACTCACCTCTCACTTTACATTAAGACGACAGATATTTTAAGGTAAGTAATGAGTGAACATGATTATTATAGTTTAATAATATTGTAATTTAATAATATTATAGTTTAATAATATTATAGTTTAATAATATAATTTAATAATACAGTGAATCCCCACATAACGATATTAATCCGTTCCTGAGAGCTCATTGTTATGCGAAATTATCGTTATGCGAATGAATTTTCCCCATAAGAAATAATGGAAATCAAATTAATCCGTGCAAGACACCCAAAAGTATGAAAAAAAAAATTTTACCGCATGAAATATACATTTTCCTACACACAAAGAGAAGGATACATGCACAATAGTAGAGCAGTACATGCACAATATTTATTGTGCATGTACTACTCTACTAAATGAGGAATAAATGACACTTACCTTTATTGAAGAGGCAGCAATGACTGATGAGACACTGTGTCCTGGGAGTGCCTTTTCCTCCTGAGTACTGTAGGTCCTGTTTGGCATTTTCTTCCAGAACAGGCCTTATCACACTGTGTATGCCACTACGATTCTTAAATCATTCAAACCAACCTTTGCTGGCTTTAAATTCACCAACATGAGCACTAGTTCCAGGCGTTTTTCCCTGTTCACCTGGGTGTTAGTCGACTGGTGTGGGTTGCATCCTGGGAGACAAGATTAAGGACCCCAATGGAAATAAGTTAGACAGTCTTTGATGGCACTGACTTTTTTGGGTTATCCTAGGGTGGCTAACCCTCTGGGGTTAATTGTTTCTTGGTATTCTCAATAAGCCACACCAACAACGGTGCTACAGCAGCAGCAGCAGCTGACAGTGCTACAGCAGCAGCAGCAGCTGACAGTGCTACAGCAGCAGCTGACAGTGCTACAGCAGCAGCAGACGATGCTACAGCAGCAGCAGACGGTACTACAGCAGCAGCAGCAGCTGATGGTGGTACAGCAGCAGCTGACAGTGGTACAGCAGCAGCAGCAGCTGATGGTGGTACAGCAGCAGCTGACAGTGGTACAGCAGCAGCAGCAGCTGATGGTGGTACAGCAGCAGCTGACAGTGGTACAGCAGCAGCAGCAGCTGACAGTGCTACAGCAGCAGCAGCAGCTGACGGTGGTACAGCAGCAGCAGCAGCTGACGGTGCTACAGCAGCAGCAGCAGCTGACAGTGCAGCAGCAGCTGACAGTGCTACAGCAGCAGCAGCAGCTGACAGTGGTACAGCAGCAGCAGCAGCTGACAGTGCAGCAGCAGCAGCTGACAGTGCTACAGCAGCAGCAGACGGTGGTACAGCAGCAGCAGACAGTGCTACAGCAGTAGCAGATGGTACTACAGCAGCAGCAGCATCTGACGGTGCTACAGCAGCAGCAGCAGCAGCTGACAGTGCTACAGCAGCAGCAGCATCAGCAGTTGACCATGGTACCACAGTATTTCGATAATATTTCTCACCCTTTTTACCACAGGGTTGGCACTAGAAGCTTTCTTGGGGCCCATGATCACTTATTTTGCAGATAAAATCACCAAAAATGCTGTAATAATACGAAATGTTCCGATTGTGTGCTTGGATGTTACCGCGGAGGCTGGCTTGTAAACAATGCCACCGGCGGAACATGTGAGGCTGGCTCAGGCCGCACATTAGACGCGTCTCGGACGAATAGTGTTGAGCGGGTTTTTTAGCGGTATGCGAGGCAAAATCTTAGTGATAAAATTTGTATGGGTTTATGAAAATTTTAACGTTATGTGATCCCAAGGGGTTTGTGGGGGGGTCCCGTTTTAATTTAATAATAATTTTAAATTAAAATGTAATATAATGGGGTTCACTGGGGACTTCCCTTTAAAAATATCTGTATCTTAATAAGAGTGAGGGGTTAGTAAACAAGTTTAAAAATAAATTAAATGGGGGAGAGAATGAAGTGTAGAAGGAAAAAAAGTTTTTTAAAAATATGGGAACACAAGGGAAATAAAACACCCCACATCGGTATAAGTGACCCTTTTATTGAAAAGGGTTTAGCCCCCCACAGTGAGTTTTTTTTAAGCCCCAAAAACAGATCACCTGGGGGGAAAGGGTTCGCGAGTTTTAAAAGTCAAGTTAAAATCGGGCCCAGGTGGAGAATGCTGCAAACCCCTTTGAATGCCTGCAGAAAATTTATACGTAGGCAAAACATCAAGATCCTCCAAAAAACAAAATTTCAGAACCCCAAATACGCAAGCAGGTCTGATGTTTCCAAGGAATCCCGTGCAAAACATAGAAATTTCCACCCCCCTTTTAAAACCCTTTGACTGCCCAAAGGGCCCAATCCTGAAGTGCCCTCCTGGTGTCGAAAAATTATTCAAAAAAAAAAAAATTTATTTTTTCTTTAAAAAGGGTTAAGTTTAATTTTTCTGTTTTTTTTTAGCCCCCAAAAAAAATTTTTTTCCCCATCAGTCCCTTTACCAGATATGAGGCAAAAAAGTTTGCAAAAAAATGAGCCGCTTTATGGAAAAAACAGAAAGCGATTTGCCGCTCACAAAATAAACTTATTTTACTTGTATTTGAAGGTTTGTTTTTTTTTTTCACTATTTTTTTTTTTCCCACAAACTTATGTGGCCTGGGAGACCAAAGAAAGGTTTTGAAATTGTACATAATACATCGTTGTATAAAACCCAAATAAGCACACAAACAAATTACAATTTATTGTTTAAAAAAACTTGTTTAAAAAAAACAAAAAAATAAAAAAAATTTTTTTATTACTATTTTTTCTAAAAAATATATCCAAATACAGTAAAGGGAACATACTCCTAAAAGTTGTGTACTTTGGAACTCGGGGGAAACTTTGGTGCCCATACACAGTGGGGGTTTTAAACTCCCCCAAAATTTTAAAACAGGGTTTGTCTACACAGTTGTTTTACATCTTACAAAAAAAACATTGTCATACTTTTTGGTTTTTTTACACTCCTCCACTAAAACATGGTTTTCATACCAGTGGTTTTTTAAACCACTCTTAACAAAAAAACATGGTGTCATACACAGTGGTTTTTTTACCCCTTTTAAACTAAAACAGGGTTTGTCAACACAGTGGTTTTTTAAACACTCTTACACATAAAAAAAATGGTGCCAAACAGTGGTGTTTTCCCACTCTTACACATAAAAAAACATGGGTTTCATACACAGTGGTTTTTCCCAACTCTCACACATAAAACAGGGTTGTCAAAACACAGTGGTTTTTTTAACCACTCTCACACTTTAAAAACATGGTGTCATACACATGGGGGTTTTTAACCCCCCCCCCCCCTCAGGTGTTTGGGTTTTTACACTCTTACACAAAAAACCCCCCCCCCAATGGTGTCATACCCCGGGTGTTTTACACTCCACACTTTAAAACAGGTGTATACACAATGGTTTTTTTTAACACTCCCCACACATAAAAAGGGTTTGTCATCCCACAATGGTGTTTTCACTCTCAAAATAAAACTGGTGTCAACACAGTGGGGTTTTACACCTCACACAAAAACATGGTGTCATACACAAGGTTTTTTAACACTCTCACAAAAATAAAACTTTGGTGTAAATACACAATGGGGGGGTTTTTACACTTTTTAAAAACCCCCCCCTTTTTTAAAAACCAGGGTTTGCCCTACACATTTGGTTTTTTACACTCTCACACATAAAACTGGTGTAACACGTGGGGGTTTTTACCATCCTCACACATAAAACATGGTTTTAAATACACAGTGGTGTTTTAAAACCCTCCCCACAAAAAACAGGGGTGTCACACACAGGGGTTTGTTTTCCCACTCTCAAAACCCCAAAACCCTTGTGGTGCTTTTTTTTGTTAAAGTTTTTTTTATGAAACAAAGACAAAACACCTCGCCGGGAGCGGGTTTTTTTTCTTCAAAGTTTAGACCGTTGTGTTTTTTGTAGTTATCCCATGTAAAAAAACGTTGTCCCTCATTCCTTCCTAATTTCCTTCATTTCCCTTTTCCCACCTGGAGGCTAATTTTGGAGGGCCCTTCCACCTCTTCCCACTTTTCCCTTTACTGTTTCCCTTTATTACTTTTTTCCTTCCCTTTTTTCTAGTCCTTCCTTCATTCCTCCCTTCCCTTTTTTGCTTCTGGTTTTTTATTAAAAAATATACACATATATAGTCACCCAGAATTTTTATTAAAAAATTTCTATTATCACCCTTTAAACAAAACTTTTCTTGTGGGGGATTTTTGTGGCTTTTTAATTGTTTTGAGTCAGGGTCGGGAGCTGTCCAAAAAGACCTTTGTCTCATTACTCCATCCCCCTAACCCGTCAAAACAATGGGGGTTTGGGTCGGGTTCCCCCCCCCAAACTAACTAATTAAAAAAATTTTTCCCCCCATTCTATCCTTTCAATCTTTCTCTCTTTCTCTCTCTTTCATCCTGCCCCACAGGGAAAACTAAAACAACAAAAAATAGGTTTAAAAAAAACCCCGGAAAAACCCAAAAAAAAACCAGACAAAGTGCATCCTGCTTTGAGGGAAGATTTTTTGTGGCTCTTTATCAAGAGGATAAAGGGGGGAAAACGACCTTTAAAAAAGCCCAATTTTTTTTCCCCTTTTAAAAAAAAATTTTCTTTTTTTTTTATCCCCCATCCTTTCCTCCACTTTAAAATTCCTTACCCCCCTACAAAAAAACCCCCACCCCCTTCAACCAAATTTTTTTAAATGTTTTATCACTCGCGCATTTGCTTTGTTTTCTATTTTGGTCAAAGGTTTCAATCTTTTCTACTTTTACCCCCCTTTTCCCCCTTTCAAATTGTTGGTGTTTCCCCTATCTCAAATTTAACATCCATTCATAAATTTTTACCACCCTCCCCTTATCTCTGTTGGGTAACATAAATCCCAATTCAAAATTATTTATCCAAAAAAACCCAATGCCTTTACTCTTTTTAAAAAGTTTACACTTGGGGTTTTTTGAATCAACGGAAAACCGGAGTTTGGCAGAAGAAAACAGAAAGTTTTTTTTCTTTTTCCTACCCCCCTTCCCCCCCAAATTTTTCCTTTCCCTAAATGGGGCCCCACCCCCCAATTTCCCACCCCCCCACCTCCCCCCCCCCCCCCCAAAACCCCCCAAAACCCCCCACCCCCCCCCCCCCCCTCCACCCCCCAAACCCCCCAAAAACCAACCTCCCCCCCCCCCCCCCACCCCCCCACCCCCCAAAATTTTCCCCCCCAAAAAAACCCCCCCCCCCCCCCCCCGGGGGGCCAACCCCCACCCCCCCCCAAAAAACCCCCAACCCCCCCCCCCACCCAAACCCCCCCCCCCCCCCAAAAAAAACCCCCCCCCAAAACCCCCCCCCCAACCCCTCCCCCCAAAACCCTTCCCCAACCCCACCCCCCCCCAAACCCCCAAAACCCCCCAAAACCCCCCCCCCCAAAAAGCCCCCCCCCCCAAACCACCCCCCCTTTCCCCCCCACCCCGCCTTCCCCCCCCTTTCCCCCCCCACTCCCCCAAATTTTCCCCCCCCCCCCCCCCTCCCCCCTCCTCCCCCCCCACCCCCCCCTTCCCCCCCCCCCCCCCCTCCCCCCCCACCCTCCTCCTCCCCCCCTCCTCCCCCCTCCTCCCCCTCCCCCCCCCCCCTCTCCTCCCTCCCCCCCCTCCCCCCCTTCCCCTCCCACCCCCCCCCCTTCCCTCCCCTCCCCCCTCCCCCTCCTCCCCCCCTCCTCCCCCCTTCTCCCTCCCTCCCCCCCCTCCCCCTCCTTCCCCCCTCCCCCTCCTCCCTCCCTCCCTCCTCCCCCTCCTTCCTTCCCCTCCCTCCCTTCCTTCCTCCTTCCCCCCTTTCCTCCTCTCCCCCCCCTTTCCTCCCTCCTCCTTCCTTCCCCTTCCTCCTCCTTCCTCCTCCTCCCCCCTTCTTCCTCCTCCTCTTCTTCCTCCTCCTCTTCTTCCTCCTCCTCTTCCTCCTCCTCTTCTCCTCCTCCTCCTCTTCCTCCTCCTCCTCCTCCTCCTCCTCCTCCTCCTCCATCTCCTCCATTGCTTTTGGTCTCAAACTCCTCCAAATCATGAAATTGATCTTCATTGACACTTCCATCTGTGTTAGAGCATCACTTGGGAAGAGAAGAGTCCCAGATTTGCAGGGAAGTCACATATTTCTTACCGCTAGACATGCTGAAAAAGGACGACTGAAATGGTATTCCCACAGTGCACCACTGGCTCCCCGATTTTTTTTTATATGGTGCACACTGACCATGGAGACCCATTCTCTCACATGTGGGCCTACCA
>NC_069416.1:7773922-7781770 GCF_026875155.1 Cherax quadricarinatus
GAGCTGGATGAGTTTTTTCCCTTTATCCCCCGGTGATACACCGTAAACATGATTTTAAATGCCCCCTTTATATAAACAACGATTTTTTAAATCTTTTGTGCCAATTATGTAAAAAAAATTTTCCATTGGTAAAAAAAAAAAAAAATATGAAAGATGGGGTGGTGGGGGAAGGGAATATTCAAACAGTTTTCAGGAAGAAATCCAAAATTTTTCCCTTGAAGCCTTTTTTATCCATTCTCCGGGGCAAGGGTCCCACAATTTACTCCAAAAGTGGCCCCCCATTATATATATAATATATATATATATATATAAAATTTTAAATATAAAAATATATATTTTAAATACAGTGGACCCCCGCATAGCGAACGCCTTGCATAGGGGGGACGCTTTTTTCCCTAAAATTTTGCCCCCAAGTGGACAAAAAACCCGCTCACGCCTTGCCCGAGACGCGCCAATGTGCGGCCTGAGCCACGTCACTTTGCCCCCGGGTTGGCATTGTTTCCACCAGCCCCCGGGGTAAATCCAAGCATAAATCGGAACTTTTCGTATTTTTACAGTTTTTTTGGTGTTTTTTTTCGGGAAAAAATAAGTGACCATGGGCCCCAAGAAGTTCTAGTCCCAAACCCACAGCAATAAGGGTGAGAATTATTTTTGGAATGAAGAAAAAGATCTTTGATAAGTATGAAAGTGGAGTGCTTTTCTCCGAGCGGCCGGGTTTGTATAAAAAACCCCAATAAACCATCACTACTTTTGGTGGTACAGCTGTGCTGCGCGTACCACCACAGTCGCGCTGCGTACCCCCACAGCTGCTGCGTGCTGTAGTACCATCTCTCTGCGTAGCCGTCTTCTGCTGCTGTGTAGCACGTCTGCTGGTGCTGTAACATCGCAGTTGCTGCGTAGCATCGTCTGCTGCTGTTTTGCTGTAGCATCGTCTGCTGGTGCTGTAACTCGTCAATTGCTGCTGTAGCATCGTCTGCTGCTGCGCTGTAGGTCGTCTGCTGCTGTGTTGCCTGAGCATCGTTTGCTGCTGCTTAGCATGTCTGCTGCGCTGCTTAGCATCGTCTGCTGGCTGCGTGCTGCTTAGATCGTCTCTGCTGCTGCTGTACATCGTCTGCGCTGCTGCTGCTGCTGCGTAGCATCGCTGCTCTGCTGTGCTCTGTACCACCTTTGTTGGTGGGTTATGAAAATCCCAAGAAAAAATTTAACCCCAAGGATTTGCCACCCGGAAAACCCCAAAAAAAGTCAGGTTAACGAGACTGTCAAATTTATTTCCAGGGGGGTCCTTAATCTTTCTCCCAGATGCAACCCCCCAGTCATAACACCCCAGGTGAACGGAAAATGCCTGGAACTAGTGTCATATTGGTGAATTTAGACCCAGCAAGGTTTTGGTTTGAAGTTTAAAAGTAGTGAAACACAGTGTGAAAAGGGGCCGTTCTGAAGAAAATCCCAAACGGGACCTACAGTATCAGGGGAAAAGGCACTCCCAGGACACAGTGTCTCATCAGTCATTGCTGCATCTTCAATAAAGGAAAGTGTCATTTATTTTTCATTTAGTAAGTAGACATGCAAAATATATTTTGTGCATGTACTACTCTACTTTTGTGCTGTATCCTTCTCTTTGTGTGTAGGAAAATGTCTATTTCTGGGGGTAAAATTTTTTTTTCATACTTTTGGGTGTCTTACGGATTAATTTTATTCCATTATTTTTGGGGAAAATTAAATTGCTAGCGAACATTTCGCATAAGGGCCAGCCCTCTTTAAAGGTTTAACTTCGCTATGGGGGTCCACTGATATATTATATATATTATATATTTTTATATTATACAGGGACCCCCGGTTTAAATAAATTTTTTTTTCACTCCAGAAGTATGTTCGGTGCCGTACTGAGCAAATTTTGTTCCCCAAAAAATATTGTGAAGAGATTAGCCCCATTTCAGACCCCCAAACATACACGAAAAAGCACTTACATAATACACTTACAAATTTGGCGCATTGGGGAGGAAATCGTATGCGGGGTCCACTGTAATATTAATGTCGTGCCAAAATGTAAAACTGGTCAATTAGCAAGAACTCATTTAAAAATTAAGCCCTTTCTGAAATTTTCTTTTATATGTATAAAGAAACTTTTTTTCATTAATGTTAATGTAAAAAAATTTAATTTTGCACCAAAAGAATTTTAAAAAAACTTACCTACCTTATTAAACAAAACAATTTATTTTAGCCAAACCCAACAAAAATATTTTTTAGATTTGTTTACAAAATTTTTAATACAAACAACACAGTGAAATATATTTTTTTCGTTTGGGTTTAGAATGATTTTGGCGAAATTTGCATACAAAAATTTTCATTGTCCCATAGGCAAGAGAACGTTTCTATTTAAGCCAAAATCGCAATTCGCCTATTCGGCACGACATTATATAATATAAATGAAATATAAAAATATATATTAAAAATATAAATTTTTTTTCAAAAAGTCGGCCGTCTCCCACCCCAGGGAGGGGAACCCAAAAAAAAAAGAAAAACCCCAAAAAAAAAATACTTTTATCTCATTTAACACTTTCCCACACTCGCAAATCACTGTTTTTGCAAGTTTCTCAGAAACAACATCTAGAAACAACACTTAAAGATACACAACATATCCCCCAAACTGCCAATACCCAAACCCCCCTTTAAAGGCGGCATTGTACTTTCCTATTTCCCGGACTCAAGTCCGACTATATGAAAAAAACCCGTTTTCCCCAATCCCTTCACTAAATATTACCCTGCCACACTCCAACAGATGTCAGGTCCAAAACCCTTCGTCTCCCTTCACTCCTATCTAACACGCTCACCACGCTTGCTGGGAAATCCCAAACCCCTTGCCCCAAAACCCCCTTTACCCCCCTTTTCCCCAAACCCCTTTTGAGGGACCCCCACCCCCCTTTCCCTTTCCCCCATAATTTTATGTTTCCATTCTTCTCTTTGATCCTTCTCTTAAATGAAAACCACCTCAAAAAACCCCCCTTTTGCCCTCTGCTAATACTTTTATTAACTCCACCCCTTTTTCCTAATTTCCACACTCCGAATTTTTTGCATAATATTTCACCCACATTTCCCTTAAACGGGCATCTCCACGCCTCCAAAACCCCTCCTCGCCGCTTTTTCCACCCCAACTTCACACCCATATAAGAGTGTGGTACTACTATATTTTAACATTCCCTTTTTTTCCTCCATAGATAAGTTTTTTGACTCCCCAATACCTCAATGCACCACTCACCTTTTCTCCTTTTATCAATTCCAATTAACCTCTCCTTCATAAATCCTTTTTCCGACACTTTAACTCCAATATCTGAAAAACACTTTTCCAATCCTCCTCCCCCAAATTTTATAACTTTTTCTAATCTAAATCATTTGATACACTCATACCTACTCTTTTCTATGTTCACTTTCAACTTTCTACCTTTACACACATTCCCAAAAATCTCCATAACCTTTCAATTTTTCATTAAACTCCCATAACCTTCATCACAAAAAATAACTGTGTCAATTCCCATTTTGAATTTGATTCCCCCTAAATTTAAAACCCCCCCCTCTCCCGAAACCCCAGCATTTACTTCTTTTACAACCCCATCTAAAATATATTAAACAACCAGGTGACTGTAAAACAGTTGGTAAATTACCCACAATATGTAAAGTAAAAAAGGCACAATTTAAAATGTGAATTTTATTTTTGGGAAGTTTCACTCTCCAGGGTTTTACAAGCCATTACAAACAATAATGGACACAGAGGGTATATAAAGGCTCGAGTGAGGTACAATATAGTGGGGGACCCTTTGAGTTCATAGTGGTAGTAGTAGTAGAGTAGTAGTAGTGACAAAATTGTAGTGTAATACAATACGGGAAGCAATAATTTGTACTGATAAAAGGGTATAAAATATTACTTGGGTAACATAAAAATAGGGTTGGACAAAAAAAAAAACTGAAAGAGGCACTTTTTTCGTTTCACTCTCGCAAAGTGCTTTGTCTTTTATAACAGGAGAGATATGTGAGGCAGGGTTTTCTGTTTTCAGGAGGATTCTTGCTAAGACTTCAGAGATGGTGAAGCTGCCGTTGTTTTGTTTAACTGTATTCGAAACAGCGATTATTGCTGATTCCAGGCACTTGCGTCTGCGGAAGTTAGTTTCTTTGATCACTAATTGGGCGTCTCTGAATTTCATGAGATGATTGGTGGAATTATGGTGTTGTACACAGGCGTTGTTCAAGTTATCATTCCTACATGTGTAAATGTGTTCATTGAGGCGGTGTCGAGGTTTCTTGCTGTTTCACCTACGTAAATCTTGTCACAGCCTCCACAGGGTATAGTGTAAACTGCATTGACTGGTTCGTGGTGCTTGGATTTTGTCCTGTTAGATCCTTTATTGAAGTGCTAGAAGCGATGGCAACTCTTGTGTTAGCTTGTGAAAGTACTTTGAAACGTTCAGTGCAACCTGGGCTGCTGGGAAGAATTATAACTTTGTTGGGAGTGGTGTTGGTGCGTGGAGAATTAATGATCTGAAGAGCTCTTTTCTTGCAGTCTTTGATGAAAAAAGAAGGAAAATGTAACTCGGTGAATGTTTGGCGAATGTATGTACGTTCCTCGTCAAGAAACTCAGGACTGCAAATTCGGTATGCTCTTAGGAAAAACCCGATGATGATGCCTCTTTTGGTCTTGGTATCTTGACTGGAATAGAAGTGTGAGATCATTTTTATTGGTGGGTTTCCGATAAACTTTAAATCTTAGGTTGTTGTCTACTTCGTGAATGAGGACGTCGAGGAAAGGTAGCTTGTCATTGGACTCTTCTTCTAGTGTAAACTGGATCGCCGGTTCAACTGCGTTGAGCCTTGCCTGAAGATTCCTTACATCAAAACGTTTGGGAGTTATTACTAGGACGTCGTCCACATAACGTAACCAAGTGACGCTTGAAGGAATGATGTTGGCGAAGTGTTCGGACTCTAGGTGTTCCATGTATAAGTTGGCTAGGACGGCACTGATGGGGGACCCCATTCCCATGCCATAGGTTTGTTTGTAGAGCTTGTTATTGAAAGAAAAAACAGTTGAAATTAACACAGAGTTCAATCAAGTCAACAAAATCTCGGGAGGTAGAGGAAGATTAGGTCCTGATTGACTTTACGTCATAGAAACCTCGATGGCTTTTTTGGTAGGTACTTTTGTGAAGAGGGAAGTCACGTCCAAACTGCTTAGTTTCTTGTTACGGATGGAGAGGTTTCGGATGCGGTTGAGAAGGTCGCCTGAGTGTTTAAGATGAGCGGGGCTGATGGTTCCCAGAAGGCAGGAAAGATGTTTGGCAAGAACTCCGGCTAGTTTGTGTGGAGCACTGCCTTTTCCTGACGTGATTGGTCTGAGAGGAATATTGTGTTTATAGGTCTTGGGTAAACCATACATGTGTGCTGGTTTAGGGTTGCTTGGTAACAAGTACAGAAGTTTCTTTCCTTCTCTAGTGCGTTTGAGTATTTGTCTGGTTTTGTATAGAAAATCTTTGGTGAGCGTCTCCCACTGTTGATTGCTGATGGGTTCGTATGTAGATTGATCGTTCAAAAGGTCCATCATTTTAGTGTTGTAGTCACTGGTGTTGAGTATGACAACTCCACCTCCTTTGTCGGCGGTGGTGACGATAATGTTGGGGTCGTTGGCGAGGTCCTTAAGGGCAGTGATGTATCGTCTAGGAAGATTAGAAGAAGAAGGTTCACATAAAGCTGCAGTGAGAAGGCCCTGTATGTAACCCTTCTGGAAGTTGCTGTCACTAAGTCTACTCCTGCACAACTCTCCAACTCCAAGGCACCCTTCTCTCCAGCTACCCAAGCTTACTTAACTGAATGTGCCGAAGAAC
Organism: Cherax quadricarinatus; assembly: GCF_026875155.1. Lineage (NCBI taxonomy): Eukaryota > Metazoa > Arthropoda > Malacostraca > Decapoda > Parastacidae > Cherax > Cherax quadricarinatus. The sequence goes on from NC_069416.1 coordinate 7,779,790, forward strand.
TTTCTAACATCGCTAAGGAAACCTTTGAAACTGCAAGGAATATGAGGGCCAATCTTCAGAATGACCAACACACTGCTGAGCATATTCTCAGCACAGTCACCACAGCTAACCTCCAACAGAAGATCAAACTCAATCGCAAACTTCAGTACCTATGCACTAACAAGTTGATGGAAGGAAATGGAACGCGAATCCCTGATAAACAACTTATCGTCACGCACCTTAACCGACTACGAGAAACAAGCACCGAGTCTGGGACTCAAATTTACCACCAACATACGCAAACCTAACTATCAACTCAATCTAGTTACCAGGAACCATAGACACAGTGACAGTAACTTCCAGAAGGGCCTTCTCACTGCAGCTCTATGTGAACCTTCTTCTTCTAATCTTCCTAGACGATACATCACTGCCCTTAAGGACCTCACCAACGACCCCAACATTATCGTCATCAGCAAAAAGTAACTGTGTCAATTCCCATTTTGAATTTGATTCCCCATAATTTAATCCCACCCCTCTCCCGAACACCCTACCATTTACTTCTTTTATAACCCCATCTATAAATATATTAAGCAACCATGGTGACATTACACATCCCTGTCTAAGACCTACTTTTACCGGGAAGTAGTCTCCCTCTCTTCTACACACCCTAACCTGAGCCTCACTATCCTCATAAAAACTCTTAACAGCATTTAGTAACTTACCACCTATTCCATATACTTGCAACATATGCCACATTGCTCCTCTATCCACTCTATCATATGCCTTTTCTAAATCCAAAATGCAATAAAAACTTCCCTACCTTTATCTAAATACTGTTCACATATATGCTTCAATGTAAACACTTGATCTACACATCCCCTACCCACTCTGAAGCCTCCCTGCTCATCCGCTATCCTACATTCTATCTTGCCTCTAATTCTTTCAATTATAACCCTACCGTATACTTTTCCTGGTATACTCAGTAAACTTATTCCTCTATAATTTTTATAATCTCTTTTGTCCCCTTTCCCTTTATATAAAGGGATTATACATGCTCTCTGCCAATCCCTAGGTACCTTCCCGTCTTTCATACGTTTATTAAACAAAAGTACCAACCACTCCAACACTATATCCCCCCCTGCTTTTAACATTTCTGTCATGATCCCATCAGTTCCAGCTGCTTTACCCCCTTTCATTCTACGTAATGCCTCACATACCTCCACCACACTTACTTTCTGCTCTTCTTCACTCCTAAAAGATGGTATACGTTCCTGACCAGTGCATGAAATTACCGCCTCCCTTTCTTCCTCAACATTTAAAAGTTCCTCAAAATATTCTCGCCATCTACCTAATACTCCCTCTCCCCATCTACCTAATACTTCCCTCACCCCATCTACTAACTCCCTACTCTGTTTTTAACTGTCAAATCCATACTTTCCCTAGGCTTTCTTAACTTGTTTAACTCACTCCAAAATTTTTTCTTATTTTCATTAAAATTTCTTGACAGTACCTCTCCCACTCTATCATCTGCTCTCATTTTGCACTCTCACCACTCTCTTCACCTTTCTTTTACTCTCCATATACTCTGCTCTTCTTATAACACTTCTGCTTTGTAAAAACCTCTCATAAGCTACCTTTTTCTCTTTTATCACACCCTTTACTTCATCATTACACCAATCACTCACTCCTTTCCCTCCTGCCTCCACCCTCCTATAACCACAAGCTTCTGCCCCACATTCTAATACTGCATTTTTAAAACTATTCCAACCCTCTTCAACCCCCCCACTACTCATCTTTGCACTAGCCCACCTTTCTGCCAATAGTTGCTTATATCTCGCCCGAACTTCCTCCTCCCATAGTTTATACACTTTCACCTCCCGCTTACTTGTTGTTGCCACCTTCTCTTTTCCCATCTACCTCTTACTCTATCTGTAGCTACAACAAATAATGATCTGAAATTTTTCGTTGCCCCTCTTAAACATGTACATCTGGGGCCTAACCA
>NC_069416.1:7782270-7797611 GCF_026875155.1 Cherax quadricarinatus
AGTCCCAAACCCTACAGCAATAAGGGTGAGAATTACTTTGGAGATGAAGAAAAAGATCATTGATAAGTATGAAAGTGGAGTGCTTGTCTCCGAGCTGGCCAGGTTGTATAATAAACCCCAATCAACCATCACTACTATTGGTGGTACAGCTGCTGCTGCTGCTGTACCACCATCAGCTGCTGCTGCTGCTGTACCACCATCAGCTGCTGCTGCTGCTGTAGTACCATCTGCTGCTGCTGTAGCATCGTCTTCTGCTGCTGCTGTAGCATCGTCTGCTGGTGCTGTAACATCGTCAGTTGCTGCTGTAGCATCGTCTGCTGCTGCTGCTGTAGCATCGTCTGCTGGTGCTGTAACATCGTCAATTGCTGCTGTAGCATCGTCTGCTGCTGCTGCTGTAGCATCGTCTGCTGCTGCTGTTGCTGCTGTAGCATCGTCTGCTGCTGCTGCTGTAGCATCGTCTGCTGCTGCTGCTGTAGCATCGTCTGCTGCTGCTGCTGCTGCTGCTGTAGCATCGTCTGCTGCTGCTGCTGTAGCATCGTCTGCTGCTGCTGCTGCTGCTGCTGTAGCATCGTCTGCTGCTGCTGCTGCTGCTGTACCACCGTTGTTGGTGTGGCTTATTGAGAATACCAAGAAACAATTAACCCCAGAGGATTTGCCACCCAGGATAACCCAAAAAAGTCAGTGTCATCGAAGACTGTCTAACTTATTTCCATTGGGGTCCTTAATCTTGTCTCCCAGGATGCAACCCACATCAGTCGACTAACACCCAGGTGAACAGGGAAAATGCCTGGAACTAGTGCTCATATTGGTGAATTTAGAGCCAGCAAAGGTTGGTTTGAGAGATTTAAGAATCGTAGTGACATACACAGTGTGATAAGGCCTGTTCTGGAAGAAAATACCAAACAGGACCTACAGTACTCAGGAGGAAAAGGCACTCCCAGGACACAGTGTCTCATCAGTCATTGCTGCATCTTCAATAAAGGTAAGTGTCATTTATTCTTCATTTAGTAGAGTAGTACATGCACAATATATATTGTGCATGTACTACTCTACTTTTGTGCATGTATCCTTCTCTTTGTGTGTAGGAAAATGTCTATTTCATGTGGTAAAATTTTTTTTTTCATACTTTTGGGTGTCTTGCACGGATTAATTTTATTTCCATTATTTCTTATGGGGAAAATTAATTCGCATAGCGAACATTTCGCATAACGGCCAGCCCTCTTGCACGGATTAACGTTCGCTATGCGGGGGTCCACTGTATATATATATATATATATATATATATTTATTTATATATATACAGTGGACCCCCGGTTAATGATATTTTTTCACTCCAGAAGTATGTTCAGGTGCCAGTACTGAGCGAATTTGTTCCCCTAAGAAATATTGTGAAGTAGATTAGTCCATTTCAGACCCCCAAACATACACGTACAAACGCACTTACATAAATACACTTACATAATTGGTCGCATTCGGAGGTAATCGTTATGCGGGGGTCCACTGTATATATATATGTCGTGCCAAATATGTAAAACTGGTCAATTAGCAAGAACTCATTTAAAATTAAGTCCTTTCTGAAATTTTCTCTTATATGTATAAAGACATCTTTTTTTCATTAATGTTAATGTAAAAAAATTTAATTTTGCACCAAAAGAATCTTAGAAAACTTACCTAACCTTATTATAACAAGAACAATTTATTTTAGCCTAACCCAACTAAATATATTTTAGATTTGTTTACAATAATTTAATACTAAACAAACACAGTGAAATATATTTTTTTCGTTAGGTTCAGAATGATTTTGGCGAAATTATTGCATACACAAATTTTCACTTGTCCTATATGGCAAGATGAACGTTGCTATTTAAGCCAAGATCGCAAGTTCTGCCTATTCGGCACGACATTATATATATATATAATGTATATATATAAATATATATATATATATATTTTTTTTTCAACAAGTCGGCCGTCTCCCACCGAGGCAGGGTGCCCCAAAAAGAAAGAAAATCCCCAAAAGAAAATACTTTCATCATCATTCAACACTTTCACCACACTCGCACATTATCACTGTTTTTGCAGAGGTGCTCAGAATACAACAGTCTAGAAGCATACACATATAAAGATACACAACATATCCCTCCAAACTGCCAATATCCCAAACCCCTCCTTTAAGTGCAGGCATTGTACTCCTATTTCCAGGACTCAAGTCCGACTATATGAAATAACCTGTTTCCCTGAATCCCTTCACTAAATATTACCCTGCTCACACTCCAACAGATCGTCAGGTCCAGTACAATTCGTCTCCATTCACTCCTATCTAACACGCTCACGCACGCTTGCTGGAAGTCCAAGCCCCTTGCCCACAAAACCTCCTTTACCCCTCTCTCCAACCTTTCGAGGACGACCCCTACCCGCCTTCCTTCCCCTATAGATTTATATGCTTTCCATGTCATTCTACTTTGATCCATTCTCTCTAAATGACCAAACCACCTCAACAAACCCTCTTCTGCCTCTGACTAATACTTTTATTAACTCCACACCTTCTCCTAATTTCCACACTCCGAATTTTCTGCATAATATTTACACCACACATTGCCCTTAAACAGGACATCTCCACTGCCTCCAACCGTCTCCCTCGCTGCTGCATTTACCACCCAAGCTTCACACCCATATAAGAGTGTGGTACTACTATACTTTCATACATTCCCTTCTTTGCCTCCATAGATAACGTTTTTTGACTCCACATATACCTCAATGCACCACTCACCTTTTCTCCTTCATCAATTCCATGATTAACCTCATCCTTCATAAATCCATCTGCCGACACGTCAACTCCCAAGTATCTGAAAACATTCACTTCTTCCATACTCCTCCTCCCCAATTTGATATCCAATTTTTCTTAATCTAAATCATTTGATACACTCATCACCTTACTCTTTTCTATGTTCACTTTCAACTTTCTACCTTTACACACATTCCCAAACTCATCCACTAACCTTTGCAATTTTTCATTAGAATCTCCCATAAGCACAGTATCATCAGCAAAAAGTAACTGTGTCAATTCCCATTTTGAATTTGATTCCCCATAATTTAATCCCCCCCCTCTCCCGAACACCCTAGCATTTACTTCTTTTACAACCCCATCTATAAATATATTAAACAACCATGGTGACTGTAATACAGTTGGTAGAATTACCGACAATATGTAAAGTAAAAGGACACAAGTGCAACTAATGTGACATTTTATTGTGGCAACGTTTCACTCTCCAGGAGTTTTATCAAGCCATTACAAACAATACATGGACACAGAGGGTATATAAAGGCTCAGAGTGAGGTACAATACTAGTGAGGTACCATTTAGATGTTCACTAGTGGTAGTAGTAGTAGTAGTAGTAGTAGTGACAAAAGTTGTAGTAGTAATACAATACGGTAGAGCAATTAATTCGTACATGAGTAAAAGGATATAAAAGCTATTACTTGGGTAACATAAAAATAGGTTGGACAAATATAGACTGGAAAGAGGCAGCTTGTTTCAGTGTTCACTCTCTGCAATGTGCTTTGTCTAGTATAACAGGAGAGACTATGTGATGGCAGGGTTTACTGTTTTCAGGAGGATTCTTGCTAAGACTTCAGAGATGGTGAAGCTGCCGTTGTTTTGTTTAACTGTATTCGAAACAGCGATTATTGCTGATTCCAGGCACTTGCGTCTGCGGAAGTTAGTTTCTTTGATCACTAATTGGGCGTCTCTGAATTTCATGAGATGATTGGTGGAATTATGGTGTTGTACACAGGCGTTGTTCAAGTTATCATTCCTACATGTGTAAATGTGTTCATTGAGGCGGGTGTCGAGGTTTCTTGCTGTTTCACCTACGTAAATCTTGTCACAGCCTCCACAGGGTATAGTGTAAACTGCATTGACTGGTTCGTGGTGCTTGGATTTTGTCCTGGTTAGATCCTTTATTGAAGTGCTAGAAGCGATGGCAACTCTTGTGTTAGCTTGTGAAAGTACTTTTGAAACGTTCAGTGCAACCTGGCTGCTGGGAAGAATTATAACTTTGTTGGGAGTGGTGTTGGTGCGTGGAGAATTAATGATCTGAAGAGCTCTTTTCTTGCAGTCTTTGATGAAAAAAGAAGGAAAATGTAACTCGGTGAATGTTTGGCGAATGTATGTACGTTCCTCGTCAAGAAACTCAGGACTGCAAATTCGGTATGCTCTTAGGAAAAACCCGATGATGATGCCTCTTTTGGTCTTGGTATCTTGACTGGAATAGAAGTGTGTGAGATCATTTTTATTGGTGGGTTTCCGATAAACTTTAAATCTTAGGTTGTTGTCTACTTCGTGAATGAGGACGTCGAGGAAAGGTAGCTTGTCATTGGACTCTTCTTCTAGTGTAAACTGGATCGCCGGTTCAACTGCGTTGAGCCTTGCCTGAAGATTCCTTACATCAAAACGTTTGGGAGTTATTACTAGGACGTCGTCCACATAACGTAACCAAGTGACGCTTGAAGGAATGATGTTGGCGAAGTGTTCGGACTCTAGGTGTTCCATGTATAAGTTGGCTAGGACGGCACTGATGGGGGACCCCATTCCCATGCCATAGGTTTGTTTGTAGAGCTTGTTATTGAAAGAAAAACAGTTGAAATTAACACAGAGTTCAATCAAGTCAACAAAATCTCCGGGAGGTAGAGGAAGATTAAGGTCCTGATTGACTTTACGTCATAGAACCTCGATGGCTTTTTTGGTAGGTACTTTTGTGAAGAGGGAAGTCACGTCCAAACTGCTTAGTTTCTTGTTACGGATGGAGAGGTTTCGGATGCGGTTGAGAAGGTCGCCTGAGTGTTTAAGATGAGCGGGGCTGATGGTTCCCAGAAGGCAGGAAAGATGTTTGGCAAGAACTCCGGCTAGTTTGTGTGGAGCACTGCCTTTTCCTGACGTGATTGGTCTGAGAGGAATATTGTGTTTTATAGGCTTGGGTAAACCATACATGTGTGCTGTTTAGGGTTGCTTGGTAACAAGTACAGAAGTTTCTTCCTTCTCTAGTGCGTTTGAGTATTTGTCTGGTTTTGTATAGAAAATCTTTGGTGAGCGTCTCCCACTGTTGATTGCTGATGGGTTCGTATGTAGATTGATCGTTCAAAAGGTCCATCATTTTAGTGTTGTAGTCACTGGTGTTGAGTATGACAACTCCACCTCCTTTGTCGGCGGTGGTGACGATAATGTTGGGGTCGTTGGCGAGGTCCTTAAGGGCAGTGATGTATCTTCTAGGAAGATTAGAAGAAGAAGGTTCACATAAAGCTGCAGTGAGAAGGCCCTGTATGTAACCCTTCTGGAAGTTGCTGTCACTAAGTCTACTCCTGCACAACTCTCCAACTCCAAGCACCCCTTCTCTTCAGCTACCCAAGCTTACTTAACTGAATGTGCCGAAGAACTTTCTAACATCGCTAAGGAAACCTTTGAAACTGCAAGGAATATGAGGGCCAATCTTCAGAATGACCAACACACTGCTGAGCATATTCTCAGCACAGTCACCACAGCTAACCTCTAACAGAAGATCAAACTCAATCGCAAACTTCAGTACCTATGCACTAACAGTTGATGGAAGGAAATGGAACGCGAATCCCTGATAAACAACTTATCGTCACGCACCTTAACCGACTACGAGAAACAAGCACCGAGTCTGGGACTCAAATTTACCACCAACATACGCAAACCTAACTATCAACTCAATCTAGTTACCAGGAACCATAGACACAGTGACAGTAACTTCCAGAAGGGCCTTCTCACTGCAGCTCTATGTGAACCTTCTTCTTCTAATCTTCCTAGACGATACATCACTGCCCTTAAGGACCTCACCAACGACCCCAACATTATCGTCATCAGCAAAAAGTAACTGTGTCAATTCCCATTTTGAATTTGATTCCCCATAATTTAATCCCACCCCTCTCCCGAACACCCTACCATTTACTTCTTTTATAACCCCATCTATAAATATATTAAGCAACCATGGTGACATTACACATCCCTGTCTAAGACCTACTTTTACCGGGAAGTAGTCTCCCTCTCTTCTACACACCCTAACCTGAGCCTCACTATCCTCATAAAAACTCTTAACAGCATTAGTAACTTACCACCTATTCCATATACTTGCAACATATGCCACATTGCTCCTCTATCCACTCTATCATATGCCTTTTCTAAATCCATAAATGCAATAAAAACTTCCCTACCTTTATCTAAATACTGTTCACATATATGCTTCAATGTAAACACTTGATCTACACATCCCCTACCCACTCTGAAGCCTCCCTGCTCATCCGCTATCCTACATTCTATCTTGCCTCTAATTCTTTCAATTATAACCCTACCGTATACTTTTCCTGGTATACTCAGTAAACTTATTCCTCTATAATTTTTATAATCTCTTTTGTCCCCTTTCCCTTTATATAAAGGGATTATACATGCTCTCTGCCAATCCCTAGGTACCTTCCCGTCTTTCATACGTTTATTAAACAAAAGTACCAACCACTCCAACACTATATCCCCCCCTGCTTTTAACATTTCTGTCATGATCCCATCAGTTCCAGCTGCTTTACCCCCTTTCATTCTACGTAATGCCTCACATACCTCCACCACACTTACTTTCTGCTCTTCTTCACTCCTAAAAGATGGTATACGTTCCTGACCAGTGCATGAAATTACCGCCTCCCTTTCTTCCTCAACATTTAAAAGTTCCTCAAAATATTCTCGCCATCTACCTAATACCTCCCTCTCCCCATCTACCTAATACTTCCCTCACCCCATCTACTAACTCCCCTACTCTGTTTTTAACTGTCAAATCCATACTTTCCCTAGGCTTTCTTAACTTGTTTAACTCACTCCAAAATTTTTTCTTATTTTCATTAAAATTTCTTGACAGTACCTCTCCCACTCTATCATCTGCTCTCATTTTGCACTCTCACCACTCTCTTCACCTTTCTTTTACTCTCCATATACTCTGCTCTTCTTATAACACTTCTGCTTTGTAAAAACCTCTCATAAGCTACCTTTTTCTCTTTTATCACACCCTTTACTTCATCATTACACCAATCACTCCTCTTTCCTCCTGCCTCCACCCTCCTATAACCACAAGCTTCTGCCCCACATTCTAATACTGCATTTTTAAAACTATTCCAACCCTCTTCAACCCCCCCACTACTCATCTTTGCACTAGCCCACCTTTCTGCCAATAGTTGCTTATATCTCGCCCGAACTTCCTCCTCCCATAGTTTATACACTTTCACCTCCCGCTTACTTGTTGTTGCCACCTTCCTCTTTTCCCATCTACCTCTTACTCTATCTGTAGCTACAACTAAATAATGATCTGATATATCAGTTGCCCCTCTATAAACATGTACATCCTGGAGCCTACCCATCAACCTTTTATCCACCAATACATAACCTAACAAACTACTTTCATTACGTGCTACATCATACCTTGTACAGGAAGGCCCCGCTTTACGGCGTTTCACTTTACGGCGTTCCGCTAATACGGACATTTCAAATTATGACCAAAACTCGCTATACGGCTCCCCCCACCTGACTTTCTAATACGGTCACCGTGCCCCACCCTGTTTGTTTACATTCTCCATGAGCTCAGTAAGCACTAAGTCTCTCCATTTTGTCTGGAAACTCCAAAATTTCAAATGTTTTTAAAAGTTATTTCATATTTTATATATACTCTGATAATTATACTTATGTATACCTGTACCTAAATAAACTTACATACTGTGCTGGCATGCAGGTACACATTAAAATTGGTAAGTGTCTTATGTCTCCAGACGTCATATTAGTAATGATAATAATAATCATCGAGTCATTTAACCCTTTGAGGGTTTTGGTCGTACTAGTACGTTTTACGCGTAGGGGTTTTTGACGTACTAGTACTCATAAATTCTAGCGGCCTCAAATCTAGTGGGAGAAAGCTGGTAGGCCTTCATATGAAAGAATGGGTCTATGTGGTCAGTGTGCACAGTCTAAAAAAAATCCTGCAGCACACAGTGCATAATGAGAAAAAAAAAACTTTGACCATTTTTTTTAATAAATCAGTGACTTTGCAGTGTATTTTCGTATGGTATTTATTGTTGTATTCTAGTTTTCTTGGTCTCATTTTATAGAATGGAAGACATATTACAGAAATTGAGATGATTTTGACTGGTTTTACAATGAAAGGTGCCTTGAAATTGAGCTCAAAGTAGCAGAAATGTTCGATTTTTACCAAACTTCAAAAGTAAACAAATCGTGCCAAGCGTGCAATACACGTCAACTGGTGAGTCTAATATTCTTTTACAAGTGCACCAATAATATTTTATACCATTTTTTACACTAATGCAGTAGTCTGCATAACAGTAAATCTTATATTTTTTGTGAGAATAAAAATTCAAAGTGGAAAGCAAAAGAATATAAGGGGGGCCCTTGAGACGTGACTAATGACTAGAGGAAATGTCATTTTAGTGCCAGGAATGTCTTTCTTGTTTATTCTGGACCCTATTCCGAAATTGGCATCTTTTGAAATTTGTGTGAAGTTGGCAAAATTGCTAAATTCTAAACCACTGTACTGAATAGTTGAATTTATAAATGGGTGGTTTCTTGCACCCATTCGATAGAAAAAATGGAGTTCTAGCGAAATATGCATGTTTTTTGTCGACTAGTACAGTGAAATTGGCCGAAAATGGGGCTCAAAGTGGGCAAAATCGCCGATACGTAAACATCGCCGAGACCGCTAACTTTGCGAGAGCATAATTCCGTAAGTTTTCTATCAAATTTCAAACTTTTGGTGTCTTTATGATCGGGAAAAGATTCTCTATCTTTTCATAAGAGAAAATATTTTTTTTTTTTTTAAATTTGGCCGACCCTGAGAACGAGTTTCGGAGAGGGCCTGTCGACTCTCAAAGGGTTAAATGTCGTATATTACGTTAATATACACATTTTCATTAATCCATCCATGATATTTTTTTCAAAATTATATAATAAACACGATGCATAACATATAAATAAGATAAATACACCCCACAGTAGAATAAATAAACATAAATGTGAGATGTGGTAGCAGACGACTTGCACAAGTGACGCCATATTAGAAATAATAATAATAATAACAATACTCACCGAGTCTCATTAAATGTCGTATATTACGGTAATATACACATTTTCATTAATCCATCCATGATATTTTTTCCAAAATTATATAATAAACACGATGCATAACATATAAATAAGATAAATACACCCCACAGTAGAATAAATAAACATAAATGTGAGATGTGGTAGCAGACGACTTGCACAAGTGATGCCATATTAGAAATGATAATAATAATAACAATACTCACCGAGTCTCATTAAATGTCGTATATTACGTTAATATACACATTTTCATTAATCCATCCATGATATTTTTTTTCAAAATTATATAATAAACACGATACATAACATAAAAAAATGATAAATACACCCCACAATAGAATAAATAAACATAAATATAAGATGTGGGAGCCACATAAAATTGTACAAGTGACGGCAAGAAAAACATTTTCTCTAATCTAACATAAGAGAAAATGTGTTACTGGGGGTAACTGTAGAAAATTATTTCCTTTCGTATGTATGTAAGTAAGTTTATTCAGGTATACACAAATACAGTTACATAGATTATCATACATAACAACATACGTGTAGAGAACCTAGGATAACCCAAAAAAGTCAGTGTGACTTATTTCCATTGCCTTCACTCAGAGCTTCATTTCTTCTCAAAATGATGTTACATGAGAATGGGAGTGTTCTTCTTTATTAATTGTACCGTATCAATGTAACCTGTACACAAACCAGACGTGTACACTTCGTTTGTTTACAAAACTTACGTTCGCCTGGTTTGTTTACATAACTCTGCGCCTGTCCCCTCTCATGTACTCATTCTTTCTCTCTCTCATTTATTCGTTTTATCTCATTTACTTACTCCTCCCCCTACATTAAAGGGGCGGGGCCGCCAGAGGCCGCCGTTTTGAGCCTAAATACCCCAAAAAATGAAAAAATATGGAAAAGGGTTTTATTCAACGAAAATAGCTTAACTTTTTGGGGCAACACAATGGTACAAGAATCAAGTTCCTTACCCCCAACGTTTCTCAAAAAAATTATTCATTTATTCGGGTATGGTGGCGGCGAGTAGGGCCTAATATAGCGAGAGTCCCCCCAGCAAAATTTGATAAAAGAGTTACTCCTCGCCCCCTTTTTATTGTTTTTGGGATGTGAGTGATAGAAAACGGGGTTTTGAAAAGGAAACTGCCAGAACATCAGTTTATAAGAAATACACCGAAAAAAAAAATTTCCCCGCAAAAAAAAAAATTTTTTTTTGACGGTAGGCCGGGGCCCATGTTCTAGGGCCTATATCTCGGAAGTAACTTATCACTTATTTCATCCATAACTCCCTTTTAATGATTTTATTGAAATGATTTTCAAGAAATAAAAACAAAGTGTGTTTAATTGAGACAAAATTTTTTGGATATGCAAATATTTTTTTATTTTTATGCGGGGTTTAAAAAGGGAGAATTTTTTTGGGAAAGCCCAAAAATTTTTTCAAATGATTTTTTTTTAACTTTATAATAAAAAATATTAGATGAAATCTATTTTAAAAAGTCGTGCTAGTTTTATTCTAACAGTTGGGAATGTCGGGAAATGCCATCGTATGCCAAATTTTTCACTCGTGCTGCCATAAAAAAAATTTTTTTATATTTTTTTTTTTTGGGTTTGGCCCAAACATACTGAACTTTTTTCAATCTTTACATATCACCCTAAAAGTACACCAAAATAAAAAAAATCGGGTTAAAAAAAAAAAAAAAAAAAAACAGTTTTGTAAATTGGCGGCCTCGCCCCCAAAACTACAAAAATTTTTTAAGGTAAGTAATGAGTGAACTGTATATAAATTTTTTTCGCTCTGGGGGGCTTAAATATCATAGAATAGTATGTGTGGGTGGGTGGCCTGGTATGGTAGCCTGGCTGACTACCATACATATCACACTTGATTTCTTACAATAAATACTAGTTGTCTCACCCTAGATTAAGACAAATAAATATTTTAAGGTAAGTAATGAGTGCACTATGTGTGTATTGTACTTTTTATTGGTTTTTGATGCCTGGTTCTATTGCTAACTTAATATATGTTAGTGTAAACTTGTTATCTATGTTTTGTATGCATTTATAAGTGGAAAAAAAGGGTGTTCCATTTTACGGCGGTTTCCGCTTTACGGCGGTAGCCTGGAACCTAACCTGCCGTATAAGTGGGGCCCTTCTGTATATTTATTTATCCTCTTTTTCATAAAATATGTATTACTTATTACCAAATTTCTTTCTACACATAGCTCAAAGGCTCCCCATTTACATTTACTCCTGGCACCCCAAATTTACATACTACTCCCTCCATAACATTTTTACCCACTTTAGCATTGAAATCCCCAACCACCATTACTCTCACACTTGATTCAAAACTCCCCACTCATTCACTCAACATTTCCCAAAATCTCTCTCTCTCCTGTACACTTCTTTCTTCTCCAGGTGCATACACGCCGACTTGCTGAAAAAAAAAATGTGTATATATATATATATATATATATAATATATATATATATATATATATATATATATATATATATATATATATATATATATATATATATATATATATATACACACAGTAGGGCCCCACTTATACGGCTGGTTAGGTTCCAGGCTAACGTCGTAAAGCGGAAACCGCCGTAAAGTGGAACACCCTTTTTTTCCACTTACAAATGCATACAAACACTAGATAACAAGTTTACACTAACATATATTAAGTTAGCAATAGAACCAGGCATCAAAAAACAATAAAAAAGCACAATACACACACACTGCACTCATTACTTACCTTAAAATATTTATAGTCTTAATCTAGGGTGAGACAAGTAGTATTTATTGTAAAAAATCAAGTGTGGTATGTATGGTAGTCAGCCGGGCTACCATACCAAGTCACCCCACCCACACATAATATTCTATTACATTTAAGCATCCCAGAGCGATAAAATGTATATACAGTTCACTCATTACTTAACTTAAAATAAAATCAAGCCATTACAAACAATACATGGACACAGAGGGTATATAAAGGCTCAGAGTGAGGTGTAATACTAGTGAGGTACCATTTCGATGTTCACTAGTGGTAGTAGTAGTAGTAGTAGTGGTGGTAGTGACAAAAGTAATACAATATGGTAGAGCAATTAATTCGTACATGAGTAAAAGGATATAAAAGCTATTACTTGGGTAACATAAAAATAGGTTGGACAAATATTGACTGCCTCATTCCAGTCAATATTTGTCCAACCTATTTTTATGTTACCCAAGTAATATCTTTTATATCCTTTTACTCATGTATGAATTAATTGCTCTACCATATTGTACTAACTACAACTACTACTACTACTACTACTCTACTATACTACTACTACTACTACTACTACTACTACTACTACTACTACTACTACTACTACTACTACTACTACTACTACTACTAACTACCTACTACTAACTACTACTACTACTACTACTACTACTACTACTATACTACTACTACTACTACTACTACTACTACTACTACTACTACTACTACTACTACTACTACTACTATACTACTACTACTACTACACTACTACTACTATACTACTACTACTACTACTACTACTACTACTACTACTATACTACTACTACTACTACTACTACTACTACTACTACTACTACTACTACTACTACTACTACTACTACTACTACTACTACTATACTACTACTACTACTACTACTACTACTACTACTACTACTACTACTACTACTACTACTACTACTACCACTACTACTACTACTACTACTACTACTACTACTACTACTACTACTACTACTACTACTACTACTACTACTACTACTACTACTACTACTACTACTACTACACATCGAAATGGTACCTCACTAGTATTACACCTCACTCTGAGCCTTTATATACCCTCTGTGTCCATGTATTGTTTGTAATGGCTTGATAAAGCTCCTGGAGAGCGAAACGTTGCCACAATAAATGTCACATTAGTTGCACTTGTGTCCTTTTTACTCTACATAAGAAAGGAGGATCACTGCTTAAGAGTCTAATATAGAGTCTAATACCTTGGGTAGCTTGGAAGAGAGATTGGATAAATATATGAGTAGATGTTCTGCAGTGTTCTCCCATTCTTATGTGGGATAGCGATGAAGAAGTTTCTTGGCAAGGGGTTCATCTGTGTTATAGAAGCCAAGAACATAAGAAAGGAGGAAACTGCAGCAGGCCTGTTGGCCCATACTAGGCAGGTCCTTTACAATTCATCCTACTAGCAAAACATTTGCCCAACCCAGTTTTCAATGCTAACCAAGAAATAAGCTCTGATGTGCAAGTCCCACTCAAATCCAACCCCTCCCACTCATGTACTTATCCAACCTAAATTTGAAACTACCCAAAGTCCTAGCCTCAATAACCCAACTAGGTAGACTGTTCCACTCATCAACTACCCTATTTCCAAACCAATACTTTCCCATGTCCTTTCTAAATCTAAACTTATCTAATTTAAATCCATTACTGCAGGTTCTCTCTTGGAGAGATATCCTCTTGGCCAGAAAAGTGGCAGATGCAGTTCAATGTAGATAAATGCAAGGTTCTGAAGCTCGGGAGTGTCCATAACCTTAGCACTTACAAGTTAAATAATGTAGAACTTAGCCATACAGATTGCGAAAAGGACTTGGGGGTTATGGTAAGCAGCAACCTTAAACCAAGACAGCAATGCCCAAGCGTACGTAATAAGGCATATAGATTACTGGGATTTATATCAAGAAGTGTAAGCAACAGAAGTCCAGAGGTCATACTGCAGCTTTATACATGATTAGTAAGGCCTCTCCTAGATTATGCAGCTCAGTTCTGGTCTCCATATTAGAGAATGGACATAAATTCGTTAGAAAACATTCAGCGTAGGATGACTAAATTAATACATAGCATTAGAAATCTTTTTTGTAGATGAATGGTTCAGAGAACCGACATGTTGATAAATTAGACACATGTGCAACTCTTGGGTATCTTTATTGAGGAAACGTTTCGCCACACAATGGCTTCATCAGTCCATACGTAGGAGAAACTAGAAGAACAGGAGGAGAATGAGGTAATCAGTCCCTCAACCTTGAGTCGATGTGTTCAGTCCATCAATCTTGAATAGAATACGGCATATCAGCGGAGAAGCAGCTTATAAACCATATGGCAAGATTGATGGACTGTACACATCAACTCAAGGTTGAGGGACTAATTACCTCATTCTCCTCCTATTCTTCTAGTTTCTCCTATGTATGGACTGATGAAGCCACTGTGTGGCGAAACGTTTCCTCAATAAAGATACCCAGGAGTTGCACATATGTCTAATTTATCAACATGTCGGTTCTCTGAACCATTCATCTACAAATCTGTCAGACACTGCAACTTCTTGGGATCTTAATACTTAGGAATTCTTCGCTTGCCTAATTCTTGGGCACGACCTACTTCCACATTGAACAAATGTGACACGACCCATGACTGCTGCACCTCTCCTGCCATACGGTTTATAAGCTGCTTCTCCACTGATATGCCGTATTCTATTCAAGATTGATGGACTGAACACATCGACTCAAGGTTGAGGGACTGATTACCTCATTCTCCTCCTGTTCTTCTAGTTTCTCCTACATATGGACTGTAATAAAGTTGGTAGAATTACCGACAATATGTAAAGTAAAAGGACACAAGTGCAACTAATGTGACATTTATTGTGGCAACATTTCGCTCTCCAGGAGCTTTATCAAGCCTTTAACAGCTTGGCAAATGTGGAGAGCAAAACGTTGCTACAATAAAATGTCACATTAGTTTCACTTGTGCTCTTTTACCTAACTATTTGTCGGTAATTCTACCAAGATAATTACAATAAAGACGTAAAGTAAAAGGACACAAGTGCAATAAATGTCACATTAGTTGCACTTGTGTCCTTTTACTTTACGTCTTTATTGTAATTATCTTGGTAGAATTACCGACAATATGTTAGGTAAAAGAGCACAAGTGAAACTAATGTGACATTTTATTGTAGCAACGTTTCGCTCTCCACATTTGCCAAGCTGTTAAAGGCTTGTTAGGTAAGACACATATGCAACAGTCAGGTAATCTTTATTTTGAAACGTTTCGCCTACACAGTAGGCTTCTTCAGTCGAGTACGAAAAAGTTGATAGAAGCAGAAGAGACTTGAAGACGAGTAACAGT
>NC_069416.1:7798111-7833111 GCF_026875155.1 Cherax quadricarinatus
GCCTGTCTTGGTAAACAATTTAAAATCAGCAGGGCTCTGAAAATGAAAGACACTTCCGACAAATCACGTCTGTAAAAAAAAAAGTGATTATTTCAAAAGGTTTGGAATCCCAAATAACGAGAACGCTTTTGTAAAATAAAGTCAATGTCAGAGAAAAGGGCCTCAAGAACCTTTTCTTGTAAAACAAAAAAAATCCCGATTTTGCCTCAAGACACGTTTCTTCACAGAAAGGTGTGATTTCAAAATCTCGGGGGGATGAATTGAAAAAAAAAAAAAAAAGTTTTTCATGAAGTAATAAAATGGTAAACTTTATTAAACAAAGGCGTTCACCCCAAAAATGTCATCACATGAACGCTGAAAATTCACTGCATTATTAAAATGAGAACATTCTTGGATTTAAAAGAAGACGAATCTTTGAAAAATATATTGCAAAAGGTAATCTGGAGGTTTCAACTACTGTGGGGCTTAAAAAGCAAAAGGGATTTAAAAAAATTTCAAGTCTTTTTGAACCCACCTGTAAGAACCAAAGATAAAAATGAATTAAATTCTTCCCTTTAAAGAAAAGTTTGATGGGTGAGGGTCCATACTCTAAATTTTTCTGCTTACCCTGAGAACCGGACTTTAACCCTTTCAAGGCCCAAAGGGCCCCAACTGGAGTCACGCACAGTGTCAAGAATTTTCAAAAAAAAAATTTTGTTTTTTTTTTATGAAATCGAGAGAATCTTTTTGTGAATAAAAAAACAAAAAGTACGAAATTTGGTGGAAAAAAATTGACGAAATTAGCTCTCGCAAATTTTGAGTGTCAGCGTATTTACGAATTGGCGATTTTGCCGACTTTGACTCCCTTTTTTTGGCCCAAATTACTTTTTCCAATCAACCAAATTTTTAGCTATTTCATAGTATTACTTTATTCTATCGATTGACACAAGAAATCCCCAAAGGCAACTGTTTCAACTACAAAATAAGTGATGGGAAAAATTGTTAATTTGGCCAATTTAACACAAAGTTAAAAATTTCAATTTCAAAATGGGCCGAATAAAACAATGTAGGACCCCGGGCAAAACAAAACATTTCCTTGTTATTAGTTTTTTTTGAGGCTTTACAAATAAATTCCTTTTTGATTTTTATTCACATAATGAATTTTTTTCCCCAAAAAAAATAGAAGATTTTACTGTTAGCAAACTGAAAATAATTGTATAAATTCATACCATATTTGGAATGTTATTGCCCCACAGCTAGTGTTTTTAGACGTGTGGGGGTTTTTGTTTACTTTTGAATATCGGCAAAAATTTAAAAATTTCTGTACTTTGAGAAATTTCAAGCCATTTCCAGTGCTAAAACCAAAAAAAATCACTCTTTTCGAAATTTTGTCTTCCATTCTATCAAATGAGACCAGAAATCGCAAATACAACTATAAAAAACTACGAAAAAAAAACTAAAAAGTTGCTTTTTTTAATCGAAAAAATCATGATTTTTTTTTTTTTCTTCTTTTAAAGTGTGCTGCAGGTTTGGTTTTTTTGTGGTGCACACATCCCACTAGATGTATTCTTCTATCTGGGCCCAAATGTACCACTCACAGTTTATCAGAGTGAGCGAGCTCTGGCGTAGATTCGGTTTGGACCCTGAACGTTAAAGCCGTAGATTAGGGGCGGACCCTAAAAGGGTTTAAGAGAAGGGGGAAGAACTGGAGCTACATTTTGATTGTACTTTCGATGGATACACTGCCCCTATCCTGAGCAAGTCTGGATTTCTGTGAAGAAGGTATCCTGCCTTTCTGGAAAAGCAATCATTTTTTTTATTATTATCACACTGGCGTTTCCCCCAAGGCAGGGTGGCCGAAAAAAAAAACTTTCCCACATTCACTCCATCACTGTTTTGCCGAAGGGTGCTTACATAAGTTTTTAAACTGCAACATTAAAACCCCCCCTTTTCAGCATACATATCCCCCTGAAAAGTAGAGGGACCTCCATTTTCGGAAATCTCGTTATCACCCTTTGGGCCGCTTTTTTGTCGTTTTTTTGGGTTTTCCATTTCCGCGTTTACCTCAGTTTTCGCAATTGTAGGAAACTGTCCAGTCCCCAGGAAAGACAAACCCCGCCCCCCACCGCATTTCACTAGTGCAGCAATGTTTTTCTTGGTGAGTGAACATACCCTCCCGGTCATACAAAAATTTGTAATACAGTGGACCCCCCCATCGATTTTAATCCCTGCAAGAGGGGTATTGTTATGCGAAAAAAATGGTATGCGAAAGAATTTTCCCCAAAGAAATAATGGAAATCAAAAATTTAATCCGTGCAAGACACCCAAAATTTTGAAAAAAAAATTTTTTTACCACATGAAAAGTTAATTTAATACACACAAACTGAAAAAAGATGCACACTTACTGACCTTACTTTTATTGAAGATCTGGTGATGATTTTGGGATGGGAGGAGGGGGGGAGAGTGTGTTAGTGTTTTTGAAGGGAATCCCCTTCCTTAAGACTTGAGGTTTCGAATCCTTTTTGGGGGTTTCTTCCCTTTTTTTTTAATGCCACTGGACCGCTTCAGAGCACTGGGACTTTTTTCGCACAAAATATTGTCCATGTGGCCCTTCCTCCGTTCCTTTATGACTTCCTAAAGTGTTTTACAAAAATTGTCAGGTACAGGTTGCCCAAACGTTTTCAAGCTGTGTGGGGGGTGATTTTCATCAAAAAGGTTTGACTTCAGCCACTTTGCACACATTCCTTATTTTTTAGTAACAACTTCTTCAAATTTTTCTCTCCCCCCCTCTGAACCAGTTTCCTCAGGTCGGCCCCTTGCTCTTGAAATTGATCTATCAGTCTCGTGGTTAGTTCTTCTTGTCCTCTCCACCAACTCTTCCACAACCCCCCCACTAACCTCCAACCCCCGGGGGTTTCCCAATGCCCCAAGGATTCCTCAACTGGCATAATCCTCTCAGGGGGTTTGCCCCCAAAAACCCCAAAAAACCCTTTTGTCTAATATTTGGGCCCCAGTTTTTCTTGCGATTCAAGGGCTTCTTAGTCATCCCTCCCCAAACCCTTTCCCATAAGGTTTACACAAATTTAGGATATTAAAGTGCTCTCTCCAAAAACTTCCCTTTGAGTCGTCGGTTTTGAGGTCATACAAAGCCCTTTCAAACAGAGTTTTGTGTACGTTTTTTTAAAGTTTGCAAAAACCTGCTGGTCCCGGGTGCGGAGAGGGGTGGATTAGGAGGAAAAATTGATGTTAAAGAATTTCATGTCCCCCATAAAGTCGCTTGCCCCTCTGTAGGTGACCGGGGCTTGTCTAACCAGGAGGCACTTTTCTTCTAATTTCTTTTCAGTTTGGTAATCTTTCCATTGGGGGAATGCATGGGTAACCGTCATAGAAAAAGCCCCAGTGACCCATGCCTTATTTTTGCCCCCCACAGCACACACAAAAATTTTCCCGAGGACATTCTTTGCCCGAACGCTCTGGGAGTTTCAGAGTATACACAATAAAGGCTTAACTTTGCAATCACCAGTGCTTGGAACACATAACAAAAGTAAGCCCGTTTTTATAGGTTTGTCCTGGGAGTGCCTTTTCCTCCCGAGTAAAAATAGGTCCCGCTTGGTTTTTTTTTCCAAAAAAAGGCCTTTTTCCAATTAAAAAACTTGTTCAGGTTTCAGTCCTTCAGTCTCATGTACTCCTTTAATTCATGCACTATTTTTCAGCCCCTTTTTGGGTCCGAACTGGGAGCCCCATGCCTTTCACACTTTATGCCACTTCGCTTCTTAAATCTCTAAACCAACCTTTGCGGCCCTTTAAAAACATCACATCGCACTGTTTTCAGGATTTTTTTAAATTTAAACCCCAACAAAATTCCTAGCCTTTTGCTTATGATCGCTTGAGGACACTTTCCCCGCTAGCTGTTTTCATTTACCACCCAAAAAGAGCTCTCAACATCTTCCATCACTTGCGATCTTTGTTTCGAAAACACAGTTAAACCTTTGGCAAGAACAGCTTCCTTGATTGCCTTTCTGGTGCCCACAATAGTAGCGATGGTTGATTGGGGTTTCTTGTACAACCTGACCAGGTCGGCGATACGCACTCCACTTTCATACTTATCAATGATCTCTTTCTTCATTTCTATTGGAATTCTCACCCTTATTGGTGTAGGGTTGGCACTAGAAGCTTTCTTGGGGCCCATGGTCACTTATTTTCCAGAAACAGCACCGAAAACACTGTAATAATACGAAATATTCCGATTGTATGCTTGGATGTTACCGCGGAGGGTGGCTGGTAAACAATGGCATGGGCGGCACATGTGAGGCTGGCTGAGGGCACACATTGGACGCGTCTCGGACGAAAATCGGTGAGCGGGTTTTTAACCCTTTCAGGGTCCAAGGCCCAAATCTGGAGTCACGCACCAGTGTCCAAGAATTTTCAAAAAAAAAATTTGTTATTTTTTCTTATGAAATCGTAGAGAATCTTTTTGTGAAGGTAATAAAACAAAAAGTACGAAATTTGGTGGAAAATTGACGAAATTATGCTCTCGCGAATTTTGATGTGTCAGCGATATTTACGAATCGGCGATTTTGCCGACTTTGACTCCCATTTTAGGCCAATTACATTATTCCAATCAACCAAATTCTTAGCTATTTCACTAGTATTACTTCTATTCAATCGATTGAGCACAAGAAATCGCCAAGTCAACTGTTTCAACTACAAAATAAAGTGATCGGAAATTGTTAATTTGGCCAATTTAACACAAAGTTCAAAATATTCCAATTTCAAAATAGGGTCCAGAATGAACAATGTAGGCATTCCTGGCACTAAACTAACATTTCCTCTGTTCATTAGTTATGTTTTGAGGCTTTACAAATAAATTCCATTTTGATTTTTTATTCACATAATGAATTTTTACTCACACCAAAAAATAGAAGATTTACTGTTATGCAATACTGTAATAATTGTATAAATATCATCACCATATTTGTGAATGTATATTAGACCCACCAGCTGACGTGTATTAGATGTGTGAGGTCGTTTGTTTACTCTTGAATATCGGCAAAAATTTAACATTTCCGCTACTTTGAGCTCAGTTTCAAGCCATTTCCAGTGCTAAAACCAATCAAAATCATCTCTATTTCTGTAATATGTCTTCCATTCTATCAAATGAGACCAAGAAATCGCAAATACATCTATAAAAAACATACAAAAAAACACTGCAAAGTTGATGTTTTAATCGAAAAATCATGATTTCATTTTTTTTCTCTCATTATACACAGTGTGCTGCAGGATCTGTTTTATGTGGTGCACACATACCACATAGATGTATTCTCTCATATCTAGGCCAAAATGTACCACTCACAGTTTATCAGAGTGAGCTGACCTCATGGCGTAGATCTACGGTTTGGACCCTGAACATAAAGCCGTAGATCTACGGGACGGACCCTGAAAGGGTTAAGCGGTATGCGAGGCAAAATTTTTGCGATTAAAGCAAGTGGTATGCGGATTAATCGTTATGTGATGCCATCGGTATGCGGGGGTCCACTGTACTGTAATCCATTGTTTTTGCCACTTGTTTATTGTGAGTGCTAGATAAGCCACCATGGGCCCAAAGAAAGCTTCCAGTGCCAGCCCTTTGGTAAAGAATGTGAGAAACTTAGTAAAGCTCAAGAAAAAGTTTGTAGAAAAATACGAAAGTGGTGGTGGTAGAGGGTGGTAGTGATTGCCTTCTTCAGTGATTCAGCGATTCTACTACCTCCTCCAATGTTGCTGGAGTTATATAGGGATGCAGAAAACACTACCACCTCAGCTGCAGCCTTCACCAACATTATGTACGGTTTATACCTTTATACACCCAACAACAACAGAACACCTGTCGTTACAAACATAATGACTTATTTTATTCATTCTAGAGTATATGTCATGTTTCTATGTTAAATATTGTTTATTATGTCATATTAGTTGAATTGTGATAGATAAATAAGCTGTAGAGTTGATATTCGTGTCACATTCTCCAACAATAAACTCGCCTCCCTCTCCCTTCCGCCCGCTCTGCCATACACCAACAAGTCTTTTCAATAAAGGTAAGTGTGATGTTAAATGTTCATTTATACATTTTATTAGTGCTTTATATTTGTCATTCTTTTCTGCATGTAAATTTATATTTAATCTAGGGAAGTGACCCCTGATAAGGACTTGGTACCCAGAGTCCTTATGGAGGGGGATTCCCCTTCCAAACAATAACCTATCTTCCCTCTCCCTTCCTCCCTGTCTTCCATCCATCAACAGCAGCATTCAATAAAGGCAAGTGTCATGTGTAATGTTCATTCTTTTGTGCTTGTAAATCTATCTTCAAGGTAAAAAAATTTTTTTTGTTGATACTTATGGGTGTCTGGAATGGATTAATCCCATTTACATTATTCCTTATGGGGAAAATGGTTTCAGTTTTGGCCAATTTCAGTTTTGGCCAATGGCTCTGGAATGGATTAAACACGAAAATAAATCAAGGGTCCACTGTATTTGTATACGAAAAGACAACAACAAGTTTAACATTAGAAAAGTAAATTTTATTTTCTAAAATAACACTTCCTTAACCCATATATTTGTTCATATGACATTTTGCCACTTTTTTCTTTTATCTTATGCCTTTTCAACATTGTCAATAAACGATTATTAAGTTACTGTAGTAGTTATTATCTGTTTTCGTTCTGATTTGTTTATGTTATATGGTATTGATTATTTATGTTTATTTTTTTTTTTGGTTTCCAGATTTTTTTTAACAGGTCAGTCATTACCCACCAAGGCAGTGTGACCCAAAAAGAAAGAAAAAACTTCCATCATTCAACCCTATCAGCATCACACCTACATAATCACTGTCTTTGCAGAGGCGCTCAGATACACAGTTTAGACGTCCCTCCAAACTGCCAATATCCTAAACCCCCTCTTTTAAAGTGCAGGCATTGTACTTCCTATTTCCAGGACTCAAGTCCAGCTAACCAGTTTCCTTGATATGGTAAATTTTTTTGTGTGTGAATAAAAACCTCCATATGAGGTCTCTTGAACAAGCAGTTTGATTTCAGCTTTTCTTTTTTTCTGTCAATAAACTAGAGAAAAAAGTAAGTTATTTTTTGCTTAAACCAGTTATCAGAAAAAAATATATTTTCTTTATAAACTTTAAGCTTATAAAAGAGAAAGAAACATATTAATGATAAAAAATAATTTTTATGTAGGGATTCCCCGAGACAAAAATTATTTGAAGGGTTCGGCAATGGTAAAAAGGTTGGGAAATGTTGGTTCATTGTTTCCTCTCCAGTTTGAAGCTATAATGTGTGTTGCCAGCACTAAGTCTGCATTATTCACCCTTCATAACTACATATCTGTAATAATTACACCATCTTTTGCATCACAAAGCCATCATGGACCCCTAAACAGGCAACTCCTCAGAAGATCAAGCCAAAAATTGTGAAAAAACAAAATGAAAGCATTAGAATTAGTGTACTGGAATTAGTGCACTTTGTTACTTTTTCTTATGACATGGAAGAGAATCTTTTACTGAAGGTAGTAAAACAAAAAGTATGAAATTTTATGGAAAAGTGATGAAATTACGCTCTGGCAAATTTTGCTGTGTCAGTGATATTTAACCCATAAACGGTCCAAATATATATATACGTTCTCTACCGCAGTGCCCCAACTTTTTTGAGGAAAAAAAAAAAAATGTTTTTTTTAATAAGAAAAAAAGAGCATATGGTACCCAGGCATCCCCAATTATTTTAATATGGCACACAATGAGTGCACACACCCATTCTCTCATGTCTAGGAGACTCAGGCTTATCGTGGCAATGTTGAATGCATGACAAAAAAAAAAACGTTTGGGGAACTAGTGGTAAAAACGTATATATATGTTTGGACCGTTTACGGGTAAAGTATAGGTGATTTTGCCGAATTTGACTCCCACTTTAGAACAATTACATTATTCCAGTCGACCAAATTCTTAGCTATTTCACAAGTATTGCTTTATTTTATCCATCGAGCACATGAAATCGCCCAGTCAACTGTTTCACCTACTCAATAGTGATTGGAAATTGATAATTTTGCTCATTTAAGTTCAAAATATTCCAAATTCAAAATAGGGTCCAGAATAAACAATGCAGGCATTATTGGCACTAAAATAATGTTTCCTCTGTTTATCAGTTATGTTGTCAGGCTTTACAAATTAATTCCATTTTTTATTTTTTATTCATATAATGAATTTTTATTCACACCAAAAAAATAGAATATTTAATGTTATGCAATATTGTAATAATTTTATAAATAATATCAGCACATTTGTGAACAGATGACAGCTAAGAGACTGAACAGTCCCTGGCTAACACCCAGCATTCTCAAATCCATAAATACAAAACACCGATATGAAAAACAGTACAGAATGGGTCACATAACCAGAGACCAAACAAAACGTTACTCGTCAATCCTAACCAGCCTGATAAGAAGGGCAAAAAAATTGTATTATGAGAACAGATTATCCAACTTACGAGGTGATATAAAAAAGACCTGGAAGACCCTATCAGAAATTCTGGGAACAAAAAAGATATCACGACATAGCGAAATAAAATTAACAAAATCAGATGAACCCCAACTCCCACCAACAGAAACAGCAAACAGACTCAATGATTTCTTCTCCACTATAGGTCAAAACCTTGCCAATAAAATCCCAAGCTCAGATACCCCACCAAATGACTACCTCACTGGCAACTACCCGAACACACTGTTCCTAGCTCCGACTAACCCATACGAAGTCTCCCTTATTATCAACGCACTGAAAAACAAGGCAGGAGATTTAAATACCTTACCACCCTTTATATACAAAAAAGCGTCACAAGTACTATCACCAATCATTGCAACACTCTTTAACAAATCCATTGAATCCTCCACCTTCCCTACAGTTCTCAAAATAGCAAGGGTCACCCTGATCCATAAAGGAGGAGACCAAACAGAGTTGAATAACTATAGGCCAATATCCAATTTACACCCTCTCTCAAAAATCTTCGAAAAATTAATTCATAAACGAATCTACTCCTACCTCATCTCCCAAAACATTCTCAACCCCTGCCAATTTGGATTCAGGCCTAATAAAAATACTAATGATGCTATTATACACACGCTAGAACATATATACACTGCAATAGAGAAAAAACAAGTCCCACTGGGGATCTTCATTGACTTACGTAAAGCTTTTGATACAGTTGACCATGACTTGCTCCACGTAAAATTGTCACACTATGGTATTAGAGGGCACTCCCTCAACTACCTCAACTCTTACCTCAGCAACAGAAGCCAATATGTGTACGCAAATGGGGCAAGCTCTTCCGCACAACCAATTACAGTTGCTGTCCCACAGGGAAGTGTCCTTGGCCCTCTTCTCTTTCTCCTATACATAAATGACCTACCAAATGCTTCGCAATTACTCAAACCCACACTTTCTGCAGATGACACTACATACGTCTTCTCTCACCCGAGCCCAGTCACGCTAGCCAATACATGTACTGTAAACACCGAATTACAGAAAATATCTACCTGGATGAGGACTAACAAACTTAAACTAAACATTGACAAAACCTACTTCATTCAGTTTGGTAACAGAGCTACAGATGTACCTCTTAACCCTTTCAGGGTCCGTCCCGTAGATCAACGGCTTTACGTTCAGGGTCCAAACCGTAGATCTACGTCATGAGCTCAGCTCACTCTGATAAACTGTGAGTGGTAAATTTGGGCCTAGATATGAGAGAATACATCGATGTGGTATGTGTGCACCACATAAAACAAATCCTGCAGCACACTGTGTATAATGAGAGAATAAAAACTGAGACCATGATTTTCGATTAAAACAGCGACTTTGCAGTGTTTTTTCGTATGTTTTTTATAGTTGTATTTGTGATTTCTTGGTCTCATTTGATAGAATGGAAGACATATTACAGAAATAGAGATAATTTTGATTGGTGTTAGCACTGGAAATGGCTTGAAATTGAGCTCAAAGTGGCGGAAATGTTAAATTTTTGCCGATGTTCAAGAGTAAACAAACGACCTCACACGTCTAATACACACCAGCTGGTGGGTCTAATATACATTCACAAATGTGGTGATGATATTTATACAATTATTACAATATTGCATAACAGTAAATCTTCTATTTTTTGGTGTGAATAAAAATTCATTATGTGAATAAAAAATCAAAATGGAATTTATTTGTAAAGCCTCAAAACATAACTAATGAACAGAGGAAATGTTAGTTTAAAACCAGGAATACCTACATTGTTTATTCTGGACCCTATTTTGAAATTGGAATATTTTGAACTTTGTGTTAAATTGGCCAAATTACCAATTTCCGGTCACTTTATTTTGTAGTTGAAACAGTTGACTTGGCGATTTCTTGTGCTCAATCGATAGAATAGAAGTAATACTAGTGAAATAGCTGAGAATTTGGTCGACTGGAATAATGTAATTGGCCTAAAATGGGAGTCAAAGTCGGCAAAATCGCCGATTCGTAAATATCGCTGACACATCAAAATTCACGAGAGCATAATTTCGTCAATTTTCCATCAAATTTCGTACTTTTTGTTTTATTACATTCACAAAAAGATTCTCTACCATTTCATAAGAAAAATAACAATTTTTTTTTTTTTAAATTCTTCGACACTGGGGCACCACTTCAGATTTTGGACTTGGACCCTGAAAGGGTTAACATAACAATAAACAGATCCCCTATCACAAAGCTAACAGAGGGAAAATTCCTAGGAATCCACCTCGATAATAGACTCAAATTTCATACACATATACAACAAATTTCTAAGAAAATCTCCAAGACTGTAGGCATACTATCGAAGATACGGTACTATGTTCCACAGTCAGCCCTCCTGGCCCTTTATCACTCTCTTATTTACCCCTATCTCACCTATGGAATTTGTGCATGGGGCTCAACAACAATTAACCATCTCAGACCACTAATTACCCAACAAAAGGCTGCAGTTAGAATGATAACAAATTCTCACTACAGGCAACACACTCCACCAATATTCAAAACACTCAACCTACTCACCATACAAAACATCCATACTTATTATTGCACCTATTACATACATAGAACACTTAACTCTGATATTAACCCTCCCCTCAAACATCTCCTTGCCAACCTCAACAGAACACATGACCATAACACAAGGCACAGATCACTCTTTGATGTTCCTCGTGTCCATCTCACGCTATGCAAAAACTCAATGCACATAAAAGGCCCTAAAATCTGGAATTCATTACCTGTAAA
Organism: Cherax quadricarinatus; assembly: GCF_026875155.1. Classification (NCBI taxonomy): domain Eukaryota; kingdom Metazoa; phylum Arthropoda; class Malacostraca; order Decapoda; family Parastacidae; genus Cherax; species Cherax quadricarinatus. The sequence continues at coordinate 7,809,396 of NC_069416.1, forward strand.
TATAAAAGAAACACTACCTGTTTATAAATTCAAGTCTCTTCTCAAAGATCACTTACTCACTCAATACCAAATAAATACTGAATAACTGAACCTTATAAATTGTATATCCTATATGTTACTCACAATTATACCACACAAATGTTAAACCTAGGACCCAATCTAACTTCATTATTTTTTTAAATACACTACCTAACAGAATACTCCATTCGACTGAATGTACAGCAATGCAAGCAACCATATGACCTGTCTTTGTAATACTCATTTGTGCTTTATAGTTATCTGTTTACAATAATGTTTTATCACTGATTTCATCATTGCTTAGTTAATCTTAAGTTTATTTTAAGCCAGCCCGTAATGCTATGCATATAAGTGGCTTTGGCATGCTGCTCTTACCTGTATTTTTTGTACCTCTGTTTGTATGCTTAAATTACTAAATAAATAAATAAATAAATTTTAAGCCAGCCCGTAATGCTATGCATAGTATAAGTGGCTTTGGCATGCTGCTCTTATCTGTATTTTTTTGTACCTCTGTATGTGTGCTCAAATTGTTAATAAATAAATAAATAAATAAATAAATAAAACATATATTAGACCCACCAGCTGGCATGTATTAGACACATGACGTCATTTGTTTACTCTTGAACATCAGCAAAAATTTAACATTTCTGCTACTCCTAACTCAGTTTCAAACCATTTTCAGTACTAAAACCAATCCAAATCATCTCTGTTTCTGTAATATATCTTCCATTATATCAAATGAGATCACGAAATTGCAAATACAACTGTAAAAAACATGATAAAGCACCACAGTCCCTGTTTTAATCAAAATATATTTTTTTTTCTCATTATTTAGTTGTAGCTACAGTTAGAGTAAGAGGCAGATGGGAAAAGAGGAAAATGGCAACAACAAGTAAGAGGGAGGAGAAAGTTTGGGTGAGATATAAGTAACTATTGGCAGAAAGGTGGGCTGGTGTAAGTATGAATAGTGGGGGTGGGGGGGGGGGGGGGGGGGGGGGGTTGAAGAGAGTTGGAATAGTTTTAAAAATGCAGTATTAGAATGTGGTGCAGAAGTTTGTGGTTATAGGAGGGTGGGTGCAGGAGGAAAGAGGAGTGATTGGTGGAATGATGAAGTAAAGGGTGTGATAAAAGAGAAAAAAGTTAGCTTATGCGAAGTTTTTGCAAGGCAGAAGTGTTATAAGAACAGTAGAGTATATGGAGAGTAAATGAAAGGTGAAGAGAGTGGTGAGAGAGTACAAAAGAAGAGCAGATGATAGAGTGGGAGAGACACTGTCAAGAAATTTTAATGAAATTAAGAAAAAATTTTGGAGTTAAGCAAGTTAAGAAAGCCTGGGGAACAAATGGATTTGTCAGTTAAAAACAGAGTAGGGGAGTTTGCAGATGGGGAGATGGAGGTTCTGGGTAGATGGAAAGAACATTTTGAGGAACTTTTAAATGTCGACGAAGAAAGGGAGGCGGTAATTTCATGCACAGGCCAGGGAGGTATACCATCTTTTAGGTGTGAAGAACAGGATGTGAGTGTGGGGGGAAGTGTGTGAGGCATTACGTAGAATGAAAGGGGGTAAAGCAGCTGGAACTGACGGGATCATGACAGTAATGTTAAAAGCAGGAGGAGATATAGTCTTGGAGTGGTTGGTACAGTGGACCCCCAGTTCGCGATGCTATCGGTATCCAATAAATCCGGTATGTGATGCATTATATCACAAAAAAATTTGCCTCGGTTCCTGTTACAAAACCCGGTATACGCAATTCGTCCGAGACGTGTCCATGAGCGGCCTGAACTGCCCCGTGTGTGCCAGTGTTTACAAGCCAGCCAGTGTGCTTGCATCTAAGGATATATTCAGTACATTCCATATTATCACAGTGTTTTTGGTACTTGTTTGTGCAAAATAAAGTCACCATGGGCCCCAAGAAAGCTTCTAGTGCCAACCCTTCGAGACCAAGGGTGCTAATGACTATTGAAATGAAGAAAGAGATAATTGCAAAGCACGAAAGTGGAGTGCGTGTGTCGGAGCTGGCCAAGTTGTATACAAAACCCCAATCAACCATCTCTACTATAGTGACCAGGAAAATGGCAATCAAGGAAGCTGTTGTTGCAAAAGGTGCAACTGTGGTAACGAAACAGTGACCGCAAGTGTTATAAAATGTTGAGAGACTGTTATTGGTGTGGATAAATGAAAAACAGATAGCAGGAGATAGCATCTCTCAAGTGATCATTTGTGAAAAGGCAAGGCAGTTGCATGACGATTTAATTAGAAAAATGCCTGCAACTAGTGGTGATGTGAGTGAATTTAAGGCCAGCAAAGGTTGGTTTGAAAGATTTAAGAATCGTAGTGGCATACATAGTGTGATTAGGCATGGTGAGACTGCCAGTTCAGACAAAAAAGCAGCTGAAAAATATGTGAAGGAATTCAAGGATTACATAGACAGTGAAGGCTTGAAACCTGAACAAGTGTTTAATTGCGACGAAACAGGCCTGTTTTGGAAGAAATTGCCAAGCAGGACCTACATTACTCAGGAGGAAAAGGCACTCCCAGGACATAAGCCTATGAAAGACAGGCTTACTCTTCTGATGTGTGCCAATGCTAGTGGTGATTGTAAAGTGAAGCCTTTATTGGTATATCACTCAAACTCCCAGAGCGTTCAGGCAAAAGAATATTCTCAAGGCTAATTTGTGTGTGCTGTGGAGGGCAAACAGTAAGGCATGGGTCACTAGGGACTTTTTCTATGACTGGTTACACCATGCATTTGCCCCCAAAGTGAAAAATTACCCAACTGAAAAGAAATTAGACCTTAAGTGCCTCCTGGTATTAGACAATGCCCCTAGTCATCCTACAGACTTGGCAGAGCGACTTTCTGGGGACATGAGTTTCATTAAGGTCAAGTTTTTGCCTCCTAATACCACTCCTCTCCTGCAGCCCATGGACCAGCAGGTCATTTCCTACTTCAAGAAACTGTACACAAAAGCTATGCTTGAAAGGTGCTTTGAAGTGACCACAGAAACTCAATTGACTAAAGGAGTTTTGGAAGGATCACTTTAATATCCTCAATTGTGTAAACCTTATAGGTAAGGCTTGGGAGGGAGTGACTAAGAGGACCTTGAACTCTGCCTGGAAAAACTGTGGCCAGAATGTGTAGACAAAAGGGATTTCGAAGGGTTTGAGGCTAACCCTGAGAAGCCTATGCCAGTTGAGGAATCCATTGTGGCACTGGGGAAGTCCTTGGGGTTGGAGGTTAGTGGGGAGGATGTGGGAGAGTTGATGGAGGAGGACAATGACGAACTAACCACTGATGAGCTGCTAGATCATCTTCAACAGCAAGAGGCCAGACCTGAGGAAACTGCTTCGGAGGAGGGGATGGATAAAGTGAAGAAGATGCCTACTTCAAAGATTAGGGAAATGTGTGCAAAGTGGCTTCAAATGCAAAGCTTTTTTGATGAAAATCACCCTCAGACAGCTACTGCAAGCCGTGCTGGCAACCTGTACAATGACACTGTTGTGAACCACTTTAGGAAAGTCATAAAGGAACGAGAGGTACAGGCCTCTATGGACAGATATGTTGTGCGACAGAAGTCCAGTGACTCTCAAGCTGGTCCTAGTGGCATTAAAAGGGAAGTAACCTCGGAAAAGGACTTGCTACCTCAAGTCCTAATGGAGGGGGATTCCCCTTCTAAACAATAGGTTCAACACTCTCCCCTCCTCCCATCCCATCAATCATCACCAGATCTTCATTAAAGGTAAGTGTCATGTATTCTATTCTTAGTAGAGCACATACTACAAACTGTGCATGTCTTCTTCAGTTTGTGTGCATTAAACATAATATTTCATGTGGTAAAAGTTTTTTTTTTTTCATACTTTTGGGTGTCTTGCACGGATTAATTTGATTTCCATTATTTCTTATGCGGAAAATTGATTCGCTTTCCGATAATTTTGGTTTACAATGAGCTCTCAGGAACGGATTAATATCGCGAACCGGGGGTCCACTGTATTTTTGTTTAATAAATGTATGAAAGAGGGAAAGGTACCTAGGGATTGGCAGAGAGCATGTATAATCCCTTTACATAAAGGGAAGGGGGACAAAAGAGATTGTAAAAATTATAGAGAAATAAGTTTACTGAGTATACCAGGAAAAGTGTACGGTAGGGTTAGTATTGAAAGAATTAGAGGTAAGACAGAATGTAGGATTGCGGATGAGCAGGGAGGTTTTAGAGTGGGTAGGGGATATGTAGATCAAGTGTTTACATTGAAGCATATATGTGAATGGTATTTAGATAAATGTAGGGAAGTTTTTATTGCATTTATGGAGTTAGAAAAGGCATATGACAGAGTGGATAGGGGAGCAATATGGCATATGTTGCAAGTATATGGAATAGGTGGTAAGTTACTAAATGCTGTAAAGAGTTTTTATGAGGATAGCGAGGCTCAGGTTAGGGTGTGTAGAAGAGAGGGAGACTACTTCCCGGTAAAAGTAGGTCTTAGACAGGGATGTGTAATATCACCATGGTTGTTTAATATATTTACAGATGGGGTTGTAAAAGAAGTAAATGCTAGGGTGTTCAGGAGGGGTGGGATTATATTATGGGGAATCAAATGCAAAACGGAAATTGACGCAGTTGCTTTTTGCTGGTGATACTGTGCTTATGGGAGATTCTAAAGAAAAATTGCAAAGGTTAGTGGACGAATTTGGGAGTGTGTGTAAAGGTAGAAAGTTGAAAGTGAACATAGAAAAAGAGTAAGGTGATGAGGGTATCAAATGATTTAGATAAAGAAAAATTGAATATAAAATTGGGGAGGAGGAGTATGGAAGAAGTGAATGTTTTCAGATACTTGGGAGTTGACGTGTCGGCGGATGGAATTATGAAAGATGAGGTTAATCATAGAATTGATGAGGAAAAAAAGATGAGTGGCGCATTAATTAAGGTATGTGTGGAGACAAAAAACATTATCTATGGAGGCAAAGAAGGGAATGTATGAAAGTATAGTAGTACCAACACTCTTATATGGGTGTGAAGCTTGGGTTGTGAATGCAGCAGCGAGGAGGCAGTTGGAGGCAGTGGAGATGTCCTGTCTAGGAGCAATGTGTGGTGTAAATATTATGCAAAAAATTTGGAGTGTGGAAATTAGGAGAATGTGTGGAGTTAATAAAAGCATTAGTCAGAGGGCTGAAGAGAGGTTGTTGAGGTGGTTTAGTCACTTAGAGAGAATGGATCAAAGTAGAATGACATGGAGAGCATTTAAATCTGTAGGGGAAGGAAGGCAGGGTAGGGGTCATCCTTGAAAAGGTTGGAAGGAAGGGGTAAAGGAGGTTTTGTGGGCGAGAGGCTTGGACTTCCAGCAGGCGCGCGTGAGCGTGTTTGATAGGAGTGAATAAAGACGAATGGTATTTGGGACCTGGCGATCTGTTGGAGTGTGAGCAGGGTAATATTTAGTGAAGGGACTCAGGGAAACCGGTTATTTTTACATAACCGAACTTGAGTCCTGGAAATGGGAAGTACAATGCCTGCACTCTAAAGGAGGGGTTCAGGATATTGGCAGTTTGGTGGGATATGTTGTGTATCTTTATATGTACAGTGGACCCCCGCATAACGATGGCATCACATAGCGATTATTTCGCATACCACTTACTTTAATTGCAAAAATTTTGCCTCACATACCGCTTAAAAACCCGCTTACCGATTTTCGTCCGAGACACGTCCAATGTGCGGCCTGAGCCACGCTCACATGTTCCGCCGGTGGCATTGTTTACCAGCCAGCCTCCGCGGTAACATCCAAGCATACAATCTGAATATTTCGTATTATTACAGTGTTTTCGGTGCTTTTTCTGGAAAATAAGTGACCATGGGCCCCAAGAAAGCTTCTAGTGCCAACCCTACAGCAATAAGGGTGAGAATTACAATAGAGATGAAGAAAAAGATCATTGATAAGTATGAAAGTGGAGTGCATGTCTCCGAGCTGGCCAGGTTGTATAATAAACCCCAATCAACCATCGCTACTATTGGTGGTACAGCTGCTGCTGCTGCTGCACTGTCAGCTGCTGCTGCTGCTGTAGCACCGTTGTTGGTGTGGCTTATTGAGAATACCAAGAAACAATTAACCCCAGAGGATTTGCCACCCAGGATAACCCAAAAAAGTCAGTGTCATCGAAGACTGTCTAACTTATTTCCATTGGGGTCCTTAATCTTGTCTCCCAGGATGCAACCCACACAAGTCGACTAACACCCAGGTGAACAGGGAAAAATGCCTGGAACTAGTGCTCATATTGGTGAATTTAAAGCCAGCAAAGGTTGGTTTGAGAGATTTAAGAATCGTAGTGGCATACACAGTGTGATAAGGCCTGTTCTGGAAGAAAATGCCAAACAGGACCTACAGTACTCAGGAGGAAAAGGCACTCCCAGGACACAGTGTCTCATCAGTCATTGCTGCATCTTCAATAAAGGTAAGTGTCATTTATTCTTCATTTAGTAGACTAGTACATGCACAATATATACTGTGCATGTACTACTCTACTATTGTGCATGTATCCTTCTCTTTGTGTGTGGGAAAATGTATATTTCATGTGGTAAAATTTTTTTTTTTCATACTTTTGGGTGTCTTGCACGGATTAATTTGATTTCCATTATTTCTTATGGGGAAAATTCATTCACATAGCGATTATTTCGCATAACAATTACCCCTCTTGCACGGATTAAAATCGTTAACCGGGGGTCCACTGTATATGCTTCAAAGTTGTTGTGTTCTGGGCACCTCTGCAAAAACAGTGATTATGTGGAGTGAGGTGGAAGTGTTGAATGATGATGAAAGTATTTTCTTTTTAGGGATTTTGTTTCTTTTTGGGTCACCCTGCTTTGGTGGGATACAGCTGACTTGTTGAGAAAAAAAAAAAAAGGTCAACATTGTTATATCTCTTTTGTCATGCCATCATGTAACTTGTATGAAACACCTGCACTCCAGTGTTATCTAGGGGGTTCTCGTGAATAATGGCACATGTTTTCTAATTCCTCTCACTGTCTCAAACATGTTTGCATTGTTCACCTTGAAGAAATCAATTATCTATGAATAGGTTATGTAACTTACTTAGATATGACTCCATCATATTCTTCATAATTGCACCAGAGTCCTAACACATCAAGTGTATTTTCCAGTTTGCTTTCTTGTGTACACAATAATGTCTAACACTATTTCAGTTTCATAATCACACCAAAAATAGTTTGATAACAAACCAATGATGCTTGCTTGGTATATAATGCTTGAAACAAAGTCTTCCCTTGAATAAAATCAGACTCATCTATATCATTCTTGAATGGATAAAAGTACTTGTTGACTTTGTTCCAGTACACAATCACTTCCCATATTTTGCAGAGGAAAACATTTCTTTAGGGATTATTTTTACCAAAGAACTGCAACATACACAGCAACAAGAGAAAGCGATCAATGGGCATGATTTCACTGAAAGCTGGTGTTGTTAAAAGTCGATATATCTGTACCTCAGTACCAAGATATATTATTCTTATGAGTGTGTGGCATACCTTTGATATACCTTTGAAGAGTTTCTCTACTCTCTCAGCCCGGCCATGGACCAGGTTCGTCCCGTGCTTGCCTAGTCAACCAGGCTGTTGCTGCTGGAGACCCACTGCCCCACATATCCATCACAGCCTGGTTGATCTGGCACCTGGAGAAGATACTTGTCCAGTTTCCCCTTGAAGGCTTCTACACCTGTTCCAGCCGTGTTTCTGATATCTTCTGGTAAGATGCTGAATAGTCTGGGACCCCGATGTTTGTACAGTGTTCCCTTATTGTCCCAACTGCGCCCCTGCTCCTCACTGGGTTTATTTTACACTTCCTCGCATATCTCTCACTCTAGTATGTTGCTATGTCAGTGTACAGATTAGGGCATCAGCATTAGTTTTGCAAAGAACATATACAGCTTTGCAAAGTTGTGTCCTTCCACTGTTGAAATCTTGATTTCAGTGAAACATAATAGTTGGCCACCATGTACTTGTAATAGTAATTATTTGTTTAAGCAAGAACAACATTCATCTGCGTGTCATCCAAGAATACACAGAAGCAGTCAAGCTCAGTAGAATCACCTCTTAAAGGACAATTTGACTGAATTCCACTATTACTATCATCAAATTGTGAAACTTATGGCAAAAAGGTAGTACTTTCCTGCCAGTTCCACATCCTGCTGATCTGTGGGAGTACATGTATATTATTTGCCACTGGTGTCAGAGCTGGTGTTGTCACTGCTGGTATTGTCACAAGTGGTGGTGTTGTCATTGGTGCTGTAGCAGCAGGTGGTGCTGTCAATGCTGTTGTCAACTGGTGGTAGTGTCACAGTTGGTGGTGTTACTGGTGTTCATGTTGGCAATGCTGGTGCTGTTGTCATCGCTGTTAGTGCTGTCATGGCTGTTGTCACTGCTGGTGTTAGTACTGCATGTCATTTTCTGATAGCGATGAAAGCATCATCAATGTCACTATCACTATCTCCTGAAACAGTACCATGCTCCCTAGATGCCTTAACACAGAACAATGAAACAGCACCCAAGTGAGAGCCAGAACTAGTACTACACCTCACCAGTCTTCATTTTGAGTAATAATAATACTAATAATAGTGTGTAGGAGAGAGGGAGATTACTTCCCAGTAAAAGTAGGTCATAGACAAGTATGTGTAATGTCACCATGGTTGTTTAACATATTTATAGATGGGGTTGTAAAAGAAGTAAATGCTAGGGTGCTGGGGAGAGGGGTGAGATTAAATTATGGGGAATCAAATGGAAAATCCATGGTAGTAGGTTGGAAAACAGCATCCGTTCACGGGGTAGTAACGTCCTTCCAAGCGAGTGTAAAACGGAAGCCTGTAGTTGTTTTACATGATGGTAGGACTGCTGGTGTCTTTTTTCGTCTCATAAACATGCAAGGCTTCAGGTCTGTCTTACTACTTCTACTTACACTTAGCTAACACTAAACATAGATGTGCAAGTATATACAGTGGACCCCCGGTTCACGATATTAATCAGTTCCTGAGAGCTCATCGTAAACCAAAATTATCGGAAAGCGAATCAATTTTTCCCATAAGAAATAATGGAAATCAAATTAATCTGTGCAAGACACCCAAAAGTATGAAAAAAACAAACTTTTACCACATGAAATATTAAGTTTAATGCAATAGAATAATTACAATAACAACAATAACAATAAATAACAAAAGAATAATTGACACTTACCTTTAATGAAGATCTGGTGATGATTGATGGGATGGGAGGAGGGGAGAGTGTGGATGGTGTTAGCATTTAGAAGGGGAATCCCCCTCCATTAGGACTTGAGGTAGCAAGTCCTTTTCCGGGGTTACTTCCCTTCTCCTTTTAATGCCACTAGGACCAGGTTGAGAGTCATTGGACTTGTGTCGCACAACATATCTGTCCATAGAGGCCTGTACCTCTCGTTCCTCATGACTTTCCTAAAGTGGTTCACAACAGTGTCATTGTACAAGTTGCCAACACGGCTTGCAGTAGCTGTGTCAGGGTGATTTTCATCAAAAAAGGTTTGCACTTCAAGCCACTTTGCACACATTTCCTTAATTTCAATAGTCATTAGCACCCTTGGTCACGATGGGTTGGCACTAGAAGCTTTCTTGGGGCCCATGGTGACTTATTTTGCAGAAACAAGCACCAAAAACAGTGAAAATATGGATAATATAGAATGTACTGAATGTATCCTTAGATGCGCGCGCACTGGCTGGCTTATAAACACTGGACACGTCTCGTACGAATCATATCACATACTGGGTTTTGTAATGGGAACCGAGGCAAATTTTTTGTGATATAATGCATCGGTTACCGGATTTATCGGATACCGATAGCATCGCGAACCGGGGGTCCACTGTATATACAGGAAGGCCCCACTTATACGGCGGGTTAGGTTCCAGGCTACCGCCGTAAAGCGGAAACCGCCGTAAAGTGGAACACCCTTTTTTTCCACTTACAAATGCATACAAACACTAGATAACAAGTTTACACTAACATATATTATGTTAGCAATAGAACCAGGCATCAAAAAACAATAAAAAAGTACAATACACACATAGTGCACTCATTACTTACCTTAAAATATTTATAGTCTTAATCTAGGGTGAGACAAGTAGTATTTATTGTAAGAAATCAAGTGTGGTATGTATTGTAATAGCCAGGCTACCTCACCAGGCCACCCCACCCACACATACTATTCTATGATATTTAAGCATCCCAGAGCGATAAAATGTATATACAGTTCACTCATTACTTACCTTAAAATATTTGTAGTCTTAATGTAGGGTCAGGAGTAAGTAAATGAGATAAAACGAATAAATGAGAGAGAGAAAGAATGAGTACATGAGAGGTAACAGGCGCAGAGTTATGTAAACAAACCAGGCTCCCACATCTTATATTTATGTTTATTTATTCTATTGTGGGGTGTATTTATCATCTTTTTATGTTATGTATCGTGTTTATTATATAATTTTGAAAAAAATATCATGGATGGATTAATGAAAATGTGTATATTACCGTAATATACGACATTTAATGAGACTCGGTGACTATTGTTATTATGGCGTCACTTGTGGAAGTCGTCTGCTCACATCTCACATTTATGTTTATTTATTCTACTGTGGGGTGTATTTATCTTATTTATATGTTATGCATCGTGTTTATTATATAATTTTGAAAAAAATATCATGGATGGATTAATGAAAATGTGTATATTACCGTAATATACAACATTTAATGAGACTCGGTGACTATTGTTATTATGGCGTCACTTGTGGAAGTCGTCTGCTCACATCTCACATTTATGTTTATTTATTCTACTGTGGGGTGTATTTATCTTATTTATATGTTATGCATCGTGTTTATTATATAATTTTGAAAAAAATATCATGGATGGATTAATGAAAATGTGTATATTACCGTAATATACGACATTTAATGAGACTCGGTGACTATTGTTATTATGGCGTCACTTGTGGAAGTCGTCTGCTCACATCTCACATTTATGTTTATTTATTCTACTGTGGGGTGTATTTATCTTATTTATATGTTATGCATCGTGTTTATTATATAATTTTGAAAAAAATATCATGGATGGATTAATGAAAATGTGTATATTAACGTAATATACGACATTTAATGAGACTCGGTGACTATTGTTATTATGGCGTCACTTGTGGAAGTCGTCTGCTCACATCTCACATTTATGTTTATTTATTCTACTGTGGGGTGTATTTATCTTATTTATATGTTATGCATCGTGTTTATTATATAATTTTGAAAAAAATATCATGGATGGATTAATGAAAATGTGTATATTAACGTAATATACGACATTTAAATGACTCGATGTATGTAAGTTTATTTAGGTACAGGTATACATAAGTATAATTATCAGAGTATATATAAAATATGAAATAACTTTTAAAAACATTTGAAATTTTGGAGTTTCCAGACAAAATGGAGAGACTTAGTGCTTACTGAGCTCATGGAGAATGTAAACAAACAGGGTGGGGCACGGTGACCGTATTAGAAAGTCATGTGGGGGGAGCCGTATAGTGAGTTTTGGTCATAATTTGAAATGTCCGTATTAGCGGAACGCCGTAAAGTGAAACGCCGTAAAGCGGGGCCTTCCTGTATACACACACCACTCTGAGTTCTCTTCTATTTTTCTTTACAGTGGACCCCCGGTATTCGATATCAATCCGTTCCTGAGAGCTCATCGAATACCGATAATATCGAGAACCGAATCAATTTTCCCTCTAAGAAATAATGGAAATCAAATTAATCCGTGCAAAACACCCAAAAGTATGAAAAAAAAATTTTACTACATGAAATATTAAGTTTAATGCAATAGAATAATTACAATAACAATAAAATAATTGACACTTACCTTTAATGAAGATCTGGTGATGATTGATGGGATGGGAGGAGGGGAGAGGTGTTAGTGTTTAGAAGGGGAATCCCCTTCCATTAGGACTTGAGGTAGCAAGTCCTTTTCCGGGGTTACTTCTTCTCCTTTTAATGCCACTAGGACCAGCTTGAGTCACTGGACCTCTGTCGCACAACAAATCTGTCCATAGAGCTCTGTACCTCCAGTTCCTTTACAATTTGTCTAAAATGGGCCACAACATTGTCATTGTAATAGTCACCAGCAAGGCTTGCAATAGCTGTCTTAGGGTGATTTTCATCCACTTCAACCCACTGTGCACACATTTCCTTAATTTTTGAAGTAGGCACAATGGAGTCCACAACTGGCATAGGCTTCTCAGGGTTAGCCCCAAACCCTTCAAAATCTTTCTTAATTTCCATACTAATTCTCACCCTTTTTACCACAGGGTTGGCACTAGAAGCTTTCTTGGGGCCCATGGTGACTTATTTTGCAGAAACAAGCACCAAACACAGTGATAATATGGAATGTACCGAATGTGTCCTTAGATGCGCGCACACTGGCTGGCTTGTAAACACTGGCACACACGGGGCAGTTCAGGCCACACGTGGACAGGTCTCATACGAATTGTATCGAATACCGGGTTTTCAATCGAATACCGAGGAAATTTTTTTGCAATATAATGCATCGAATACCGGATTTATCGAATACCAATGCCATCGAATACCGGGGGTCCACTGTATAGTTGTTATCCTTGTCTATTTCCTCTTATCTCCATGGGAAGTGGAACAGAATTCTTCCTCCATAAGCCATGCATGTCGTATGAGGTGACTAAAATGCCGGGAGCAAAAGTCTAGTAACTCCTGTACATACTACTAAAGTTAAAAAGAGACACTTGTGTTTTTCTTTTCAGGCCACCCTGCTTCGGTGGGATATGGCCAGTTTGTTGAAAGAATTAGAAATAGAAAATGGGAGTTGACAGTTACTTTTTGCTGATTATACTGTGCTTTTGAGAGATTCTAATGAAAATTTGCAAAGGTTAATGGATGAGTTTGGGAGGGTGTGTAAAGGAAGAAAGTGAACAAAAATAAGAGTAAGGTGATGAAGGTATCAAACGAATTACATGTAAATAAGAAAAATTGGATATCACATTGGAGGGAGTATGGAAGAAGTGAATGTGTTCAGACATTTGGGAGTTGACTTGTCGGCAGATGGTTTTACGAAGGACAAGGTTAACCACAGAATTGATGAAGAAAAAAAGGCGAGTGGTGCATTGAGGTATCTGTGGAGACAAAAAAAAGTCATCTATGGAGGCAAAAAAGGGAATGTATGAGAGTATAGTGGTACCAACATTCTTATATGGGTGCAAAGTATGGGTTGTAAATGCTGCAGCAAAGAAGAGGCAGGAGGCAGTGGAGATGTCGTGTCTAAGGGCAATGTGTGGTATAAATGTTATGCAGAGAATTTATAGTGTGGAAAGTAGGAGGTGTGGAGTTAATAAAAGTATTAGTCAAGAGGGCTGAAGAGGGGTTGATGATGTGGTTTAGTCATTTAGGAAGAATGGAACAAAGTAGAATGACTTGGAGAGCATATAAATCTGTAGGGAAAGGAAGGTAGGGTAAGGGTCATCCTTGAAAAGGCTGGAGGGAGGGGATGGTAAAGGAGGTTTTGTGAGCGAGGGGTTTGGACTTCCAGCAAGCGTGCATGAGCGTGTTAGATAGGAGTGAATGGAGATGAGTGGTTTTTCGGACCTAACGAGCTATAGGGGTGTGAGCAGGGTAACATTTTGTTAAGGAATTCAGGGAAATTGGTTAGCCGGACAAGAGTCCTGGAAGTAGGAAGTACAGTGTCTGACCTTCAACCCCTTGACTCTCGCAACCCCAAATCCTGAGGTGTCTCCTGGTGTCGCAAAATTTAAAAAAAAAAAAAAAAAAACTTACGAAATGAGAGAGAATCTTTTCCCGAATGTAATGACACCAAAAGAACAAAATTTGATAGAAAACTGATTGAATTACGCTCTCGCAAAGTTGTCGAGCTCGGCAATATTTACGAATCGGTGATTTTGCCCAATTTGAGCCCTATTTTCGGCTAATTCCATTGTTCCAGTCGACCAAACTCATAGCTATTTCTTTAGAACTCCATTTTTTCTATCGATTGAGCACAAGAAACTGCCCATTTACCGACTTCAACTACCCATCAACATGGTCAGAAATTTGCAATTTGGCCAATTTCATGAAAATTAAAAAATACGACAATTTCAAAATAGGGACCAGAATGAACAATGCAGACACTCCTGACTCTAAAATAATGTTTTCTTTGTTCATCAGTCACATCACCAGGCCCCTCTGATATTACTCTTGCTTTCTATTTTAAATTTTTATTCAGACAAAAAATAGAAGATTTACTGTTATGCAGACTACAGTGGACCCTCGACCAACGATGGCATCGATTAACGATAAATCCGACCAGCGATACATTTTAATGCAAAAATTTTGCCTCGACTAGTGCTAAAAAACTCGACCAACACTATTCATTCCGTCTGAGACGCGTCCACTTCTGGCCAGTGTTTACAAGCCAGCCAGCCACAGCGGTCGCTTCCAGGCATACAATTGGAACATTTCATATTATCACAGCCTTTTTAGTGATTGCACCTGCAAAATAAGTCACCATGGGCCACAAGAAAGCTTCTAGTGCCAACCCTACAGCAAAAAGGGTGAGAATTACTATGGATATGAAGAAAGAGATCATTGCTAAGTATGAAAGTGGAGTGCGTGTCTCCGAGCTGGCCAGGTTGTACACAAAACCCCAATCTACCATCGCTACTATTGTGGCCAAGAAAACGACAATCAAGAAAGCTGTTCTTGCCAAAGGTGCAACTATGTTTTCAAAACTGAGATCGCACGTGACAGAAGATGTTGAGAGACTGTTATTGGTGTGGATAAACGAAAAACAGATAGCAGGAGATAGCATCTCTCAAGCGATCATATGTGAAAAGGCTAGGAAGTTGCATGAGGATTTAATTAGCAAAATGCCAGCAACTAGTGGTGATGTGAGTGAATTTAAGGCCAACAAAGGTTGGTTTGAGAGATTTAAGAATCAAAGTGGCATACATAGTGTGATAAGGCATGGTGAGGCTGCCAGTTTGGACCAAAAACCAGCTGAAAAATATGTGCAGGAATTCAAGGAGTACATAGACAGTGAAGAATTGAAACCTGAACAAGTGTTTAATTGTGACACTGACAATGTTGTGAAACACTTTAAGAATGTCATAAAGGAACGGGAGGTACAGGCCTCTATGGACAGATATGTTGTGCGACAGAGGTCCAGTGACTCTCAAGTTGGTCCTAGTGGCATTAAAAGAAGAAGGGAAGTAACCCCGAAAAAGGACTTGCCACCTCAAGTCCTAATGGAAGGGGATTCCCCTTCTAAACACTAACACCATCGACACTCTCCCCTCCTCCCATCCCATCAATCATCACCAGATCTTCAATAAAGGTAAGTGTCATGTAACTGTGCATGTCTTCTGCAGTTTGTGTGTATAAAAATTAATATTTCATGTGGTAAAAAATTTTTTTTTCAATACTTTTGGATGTCTTGCACGGATTAATTTGACTTCCATTATTTCTTATGGGGAAAATTAACTCGACTAACGATAATTTCGATTAACTATAAGCTCTCAGGAACGGATTAATATCGCTGGTCGAGGGTTCACTGTACTGCAATATTGTAATAATTGTATAAATAATATCAACCCATTCATGACTGCATATCAGAATGGCTACTTGCACATTTATTAGAAAATTACATCATTTGTTTACTTTTGAACATTGACAAAAATCAAACATTTCCCCTACTCTGAGCTCCATTTCAAGGTTCTTTTTATAATAAAACAAATCAAAATAAATTCTATTTCTATAAAATGTTTTCCATTCTATCAAATGAGACCAAGAAAATGAGAATACAACCATAAATACTATATGAAAATAGACCACAAAATCGGCATTTTAATTAAAAAAACGGTCAGACTTTTTTTTTCTCATTATGTACTGCTTACTGTAGGATTTTTTTATATGGTGCACACTGACCACACAGACCCATTCTCTCACATGTGGACCTACCAGCTTTCTCCTGCTTGATTGAAGCCACTAAAATTTATGAGTATATATACGTCAAAAACGGTGGCTCGTAAGACGTATATATATTACCAAAACAGTCAAAGGGTTAAAGGAGGGGTTTGGGATATTGGCTGCTTGGAGGGATACCTAAAGTCTCGTATCTGAGCGCCTCTACAAAGACAGTGATTATGTATTAGTGATGGTGAAAGTGTTGAATGATAATCAAAGTTTTTTCTTTCTTTTTTTTTGGTTTTTTTTCTTTTTGGGTCACCCTGTCTGTGTTGTATGGTGGCAGTGGATGAAGGTGGTGTTGGATGGTGGCAGTGGATGAAGGTGGTGTTGGATGGTGGCAGTGGATGAAGGTGGTGTTGGATGGTGGCAGTGGATGAAGGTGGTGTTGGATGGTGGCAGTGGATGAGGTGTGTTGGATGGTGGCAGTGGATGAGGATGGTGGCAGTGGATGAGGATGTGTTGGATGGTGGCGTGGATGAGGATAGTGTTGGATGGTGGCAGTGGATGAGGATGGTGTTGGATGGTGGCAGTGGATGAGGGTGGTGTTGGATGGTGGCAGTGGATGAGGGTGGTGTTGGATGGTGGCAGTGGATGAGGGTGGTGTTGGATGGTGGCAGTGGATGAGGATGGTGTTGGGTGGAGGCAGTGGATGAGGATGGTGTTGGATGGTGGCAGTGGATGAGGATGGTGTTGGATGGTGGCAGAGGAAGAGGATAGTGTTGGATGGTGGCAGTGGATGAGGATGGTGTTGGATGGTGGCAGTGGATGAGGGTGGTGTTGGATGGTGGCAGTGGATGAGGGTGGTATTGGATGGTGGCAGTGGATGAGGGTGGTGTTGGATGGTGGCAGTGGATGAGGGTGGTGTTGGATGGCGGCAGGGATGAGGGTGGGATGGATGGTGGCAGTGGATGAGGGTGGTGTTGGATGGTGGCAGTGGATGAGGGTGGTGTTAGATGGTGGCAGTGGATGAAAGTGGTGTTGGATGGTGGCAGTGGATGAGGATGGTGTTGGATGGTGGCAGTGAATGAGGATGGTGTTGGATGGTGGCAGTGGATGAGGGTGGTATTGGATGGTGGCAGTGGATGAATGTGTAAGGTGGTGTTGGATGGTGGCAGTGGATGAGGATGGTGTTGGATGGTGGCAGTGGATGAGGGTGGTATTGGATGGTGGCAGAGGATGAAGGTGGTGTTGGATGGTGGCAGTGGATGAGGATGGTGTTGGATGGTGGCAGTGGATGAGGGTGGTATTGGATGGTGGCAGAGGATGAAGGTGGTGTTGGATGGTGGCAGTGGATGAGGATGGTGTTGGATGGTGGCAGTGGATGAGGGTGGTGTTGGATGGTGGCAGTGGATAAGGGTGGTGTTGGTGGTGGCAGTGGATGAGGGTGGTGTTGGGTGGTGGCAGTGGATGAGGATAGTTTTGGATGATGGCAGTGGATGAGGGTGGTACTGGATGGTGGCAGTGGATGATGGTGGTGTTGGATGATGGCAGTGGATGAGGGTGGTGTTGGATGGTGGCAGTGGATGAGGGTGGTGTTGGATGGTGGCAGTGGATGAGGGTGGTGTTGGATGGTGGCAATGGATGAGGGTTGTGTTGGATGGTGGCAGTGGATGAGGGTGGTGTTGGATGGTGGCAGTGGTTGAGGGTGGTGTTGGATGGTGGCAGTGGATGAGGGTGGTGTTGGATGGTGGTAGTGGATGAAGGTGGTGTTGGTGGTGGCAGTGGATGAAAGTGGTGTTGGATGGTGGCAGTGGATGAGGGTGGTGGATGGTGGCAGTGGATGAGGGTGGTGATGGATGGTGGCAGTGGATGAAGGTGGTGTTGGATGGTGGCAGTGGATGTGAAGGTGGGGTTGGATGGTGGCAGTGGATGAAGGTGGTGTTGGTGGTGGCAGTGGATGAAGGTGGTGATGGATGGTGGCAGTGGATGAAGGTGGTGTTGGATGGTGGCAGTGGATGAGGGTGGTTGGATGGTGGCAGTGGATGAGGGTGGTGGATGGTGGCAGTGGATGAGGGTGGTGTTGGGTGGTGGCAGTGGATGAGGATGGTGTTGGGTGGAGGCAGTGGATGAGGATGGTGTTGGATGGTGGCAGTGGATGAGGATGGTGTTGGATGGTGGCAGGGATGGAGGATAGTGTTGGATGGTGGCAGTGGATGAGGATGGTGTTGGATGGTGGCAGTGGATGAGGGTGGTGTTGGATGGTGGCAGTGGATGAGGGTGGTGTTGGATGGTGGCAGTGGATGAGGGTGGTGTTGGATGGCGGCAGAGGATGAGGGTGGTATTGGATGGTGGCAGTGGATGAGGGTGGTGTTGGATGGTGGCAGTGGATGAGGGTGGTGTTAGATGGTGGCAGTGGATGAAGGTGGTGTTGGATGGTGGCAGTGGATGAGGATGGTGTTGGATGGTGGCAGTGGATGAGGGTGGTATTGGATGGTGGCAGAGGATGAAGGTGGTGTTGGATGGTGGCAGTGGATGAGGATGGTGTTGGATGGTGGTAGTGGATGAAGGTGGTGTTGAGTGGTGGCAGTGGATGAAAGTGGTGTTGGATGGTGGCAGTGGATGAGGGTGGTGGATGGAGGTGGCAGTGGATGAGGGTGGTGATGGATGGTGGCGTGGATGGAAGGTGGTGTTGGATGGTGGCAGTGGATGAAGGTGGTGTTGGATGGTGGCAGTGGATGAGGTGGTGTTGGGTGGTGGCAGTGGATGAGGTGGTGATGGATGGTGGCAGTGGATGAGGTGGTGTTGGATGGTGGCAGTGGATGAGGTGGTGGATGGTGGCAGTGGATGAGGTGTGGTGGATGGTGGCAGTGGATGAGGGTGGTGTTGGGTGGTGGCAGTGGATGAGATGGTGTTGGGTGGAGGCAGTGGATGAGGATGGTGTTGGATGGTGGCAGTGGATGAGGATGGTGTTGGATGGTGGCAGAGGATGAGGAGTGTGTTGGATGGTGGCAGTGGATGAGGGTGGTGTTGGGTGGTGGCAGTGGATGAGGATGGTGTTGGGTGGAGGCAGTGGATGAGGATGGTGTTGGATGTGGCAGTGGATGAGGATGGTGTTTTGATGGTGGCAAGTGATGAGGATGTGTTGGATGGTGGCAGTGGATGAGGTGGTGTTGGATGGTGGCAGTGGATGAGGGTGGTGTTGGATGGTGGCAGTGGATGAGGGTGGTGTTGGATGGTGGCAGTGGATGAGGGTGGTGTTGGATGGCGGCAGAGGATGAGGTGGTGTTGGATGGTGGCAGTGGATGAGGGTGGTGTTGGATGGTGGCAGTGGATGAGGGTGGTGTTAGATGGTGGCAGTGGATGAAGGTGGTGTTGGATGGTGGCAGTGGATGAGGATGGTGTTGGATGGTGGCAGTGAATGAGGATGGTGTTGGATGGTGGCAGTGGATGAGGGTGGTATTGGATGGTGGCAGTGGATGAAGGTGGTGTTGGATGGTGGCAGTGGATGAGGATGGTGTTGGATGGTGGCAGTGGATGAGGGTGGTATTGGATGGTGGCAGAGGATGAAGGTGGTGTTGGATGGTGGCAGTGGATGAGGATGGTGTTGGATGGTGGCAGTGGATGAGGATGGTGTTGGATGGTGGCAGTGGATGAGGGTGGTATTGGATGGTGGCAGAGGATGAGGTGGTGTTGGATGGTGGCAGTGGATGAGGATGGTGTTGGATGGTGGCAGTGGATGAGGGTGGTGTTGGATGGTGGCAGTGGATAAGGGTGGTGTTGGGTGGTGGCAGTGGATGAGGGTGGTGTTGGGTGGTGGCAGTGGATGAGGATAGTTTTGGATGATGGCAGTGGATGAGGGTGGTACTGGATGGTGGCAGTGGATGATGGTGGTGTGGATGATGGCAGTGGATGAGGGTGGTGTTGGATGGTGGCAGTGGATGAGGGTGGTGTTGGATGGTGGCAGTGGATGAGGGTGGTGTTGGATGGTGGCAATGGATGAGGGTTGTGTTGGATGGTGGCAGTGGATGAGGGTGGTGTTGGATGGTGGCAGTGGTTGAGGGTGGTGTTGGATGGTGGCAGTGGATGAGGGTGGTGTTGGATGGTGGTAGTGGATGAGGTGGTGTTGAGTGGTGGCAGTGGATGAAGGTGGTGTTGGATGGTGGCAGTGGATGAGGGTGGTGGATGGTGGCAGTGGATGAGGGTGGTGATGGATGGTGGCAGTGGATGAAGGTGGTGTTGGATGGTGGCAGTGGATGAAGGTGGTGTTGGATGGTGGCAGTGGATGAAGGTGGTGTTGGGTGGTGGCAGTGGATGAAGGTGGTGATGGATGGTGGCAGTGGATGAAGGTGGTGTGTTGGTGGTGGCAGTGGATGAGGGTGGTGATGGATGGTGGCAGTGGATGAAGGTGGTGTTGGATGGTGGCAGTGGATGAGGGTGGTGGATGGTGGCAGTGGATGAGGTGGTGGATGGTGGCAGTGGATGAGGGTGGTGTTGGGTGGTGGCAGTGGATGAGGGTGGTGGATGGTGGCAGTTAATGAGGTGGTGTTGGTGGTGGCAGTGGTGAGGGGTGGATGGTGGCAGTGGATGAGGGTGGGATGGTGGCAGTGGATGAGGTGGTGGATGGTGGCAGTGGATGAGGTGGTGTTGGATGGTGGCAGTGGATGAGGGTGGTGGATGGTGGCAGTGGATGAGGGTGGTGTTGGTGGTGGCAGTGGATGAGGGTGGTGGATGGTGGCAGTGGATGAGGGTGGTGTTGGATGGTGGCAGTGGATGAGGGTGGTGTGGATGGTGGCAGTGGATGAGGGTGGTGTTGGATGGTGGCAGTGGATGAGGGTGGTGTTGGATGGTGGCAGTGGATGAGGGTGGTGTTGGATGGTGGCAGTGGATGAGGTGGTGTTGATGGTGGCAGTGGATGAGGTGGTGTTGGATGGTGGCAGTGGATGAGGTGGTGTTGGATGGTGGCAGTGGATGAGGGTGTTGGATGGTGGCAGTGGATGAGGTGGTGTTGGATGTGGCAGTGGTGAGGTGGTTGGATGGTGGCAGTGGATGAAGGTGGTGTTGGATGGTGGCAGTGGATGAAGGTGGTGTTGGTGGTGGCAGTGGATGAAGGTGGTGTTGGATGGTGGCAGTGGATGAGGTGGTTTGGATGGTGGCAGTGGATGAGGGTGGTGTGGATGGTGGCAGTGGATGAGGTGGTGTTGGATGGTGGCAGTGGATGAGGTGTGTTGGATGGTGGCAGTGGATGAGGTGGTGTTGGTGGTGGCAGTGGATGAGGATGGTGTTGGGTGGGCAGTGGATGAGGATGGTGTTGGATGGTGGCAGTGGATGAGGGTGGTGTTGGATGGTGGCAGTGGATGAGGTGGTGTTGGATGTGGCAGTGGATGAGGGATGGTGTTGATGGGATGGATGAGGGTGGATTGAGTGGTGGTGATGAGGGTGTGGATGTGGCAGTGGATGAGGGTGGTGTTGGATGGTGGCAGTGGATGAGGTGGTGGTGTTGGATGGGGCAGTGGATGAGGGTGGTTGGATGGTGGCAGTGGATGAGGGTGGTGTTGGATGGTGGCAGTGGATGAGGGTGGTGTTAGATGGTGGCAGTGGATGAAGGTGGTGTTGGATGGTGGCAGTGGATGAGGATGGTGTGGTGGTGGCAGTGGATGGGGTGGTGGTGGGCAGTGGATGAGGTGGTGTTGGATGGTGGCAGTGGATGAGGGTGGTGTTGGATGGTGGCAGTGGATGAGGTGGTGTTGGATGGTGGCAGTGGATGGAGGTGGTTTGGATGGTGGCAGTGGATGAGGTGGTGTTGGATGGTGGCAGGGATAGAAGTGGTGTTGGATGGTGGCAGTGGATGAGGTGGTGTTGTGATGGTGGCAGTGGATGAGGATGGTGTTGGATGTGTGGCAGTGGATGAGGGTGGTATTGGATGGTGGCAGGGATGAGGTGGTGTTGGATGGTGGCAGTGGATGAGGATGGTGTTGGATGGTGGCAGTGGATGAGGTGGTGTTGGATGGTGGCAGTGGATGAGGGTGGTGTTGGTGGTGGCAGTGGAGGTGGAGGGTGGTGCTTGGGTGGGGTGGATGTGGCATGGATGAGTTTTGGATGGTGGCAGTGGATGAGGGTGGTATGGATGGTGGCAGTGGATGATGGTGGTGTGGATGATGGCAGTGGATGAGGTGGGTTGGTGGTGGCAGTGGATGAGGTGGTGTTGGATGGTGCAGTGGATGAGGTGGTGTTGGATGGTGGCATGGATGAGGTTGTTGGATGGTGGCAGTGGATGAGGGTGTGTGGATGGTGGCAGTGGTATGAGGTGGTGTTGGATGGTGGCAGTGGATGAGGTGGTGTTGGATGGTGCAGTGATGAAGGTGGTGTTGAGGGTGCAGTGGATGAAGGTGGTGTTGAGATGGTGGCAGTGGATGAAGTGTGGATGTTGGATGGTTGATGCAGTGGATGAGGTGTTGGATGGTGGCAGTGGATGAGGGTGGTGTGGATGGTGCAGTGATGAAGGTGGTATGGATGGTGCAGTGGATGAAGGGGTGTTGGTGTGGCAGTGGATTGAGGGTGTTGGATGGTGGCAGTTAATGAAGGTGGTGATTGGATGGTGGCAGTGGATGAAGGTGGTGGATGGTGGCAGTGGATGAGGGTGGTGAGATGGTTGGCAGTGGATGAAGGTGGTTGATGGTGGCAGGGATGAGGTGTGGATGGTGGCAGTGGATGAGGGTGGTGGGATGGTGGCAGTGGATGAGGGTGGTGTTGGTGGTGGCAGTGGATGAGGGTGGTGGATGGTGGCAGTTATGAGGGTGGTTGGGTGGTGGCAGTGGATGAGGTGGTGGATGGTGGCAGTGGATGAGGGTGGGATGGTGGCAGTGGATGAGGGTGGTTTGGTGGTGGCAGTGGATGAGGTGTGATGGTGCAGGATAGGTGGTGTTGGTGGCAGTGGATGAGGATGGTGGATGGTGGCAGTGGATGAGGTGGTGTGGATGGTGCAGATGGATGAGGTGGATGTGATGGTGGCCAGTTGAATGAGGTTGGCTTTGAGTGTGGCATGGATGAGTGGTTGGTATTGCAGGTAGGTGTAGTTATGTCAATAGGTGGGTTGCAGTGATTGCAGTGATGAGCTGGTCGTGATGTGCTCAGCATGAAAATAGGTGGTGTTGTTAGCAATGAGCAGATCTTACAGCTATATGCAGTAGCTGTACCTGACGTTTGTATAGCTTAAGCAAGTAGCAAATAGCTGCTCCAAGTTAAATCAATCAGGCACAGCTATATCAGCAGTCACTGTCTAAGTTATGTAACAGAGCTTACAGCTATATCAGCGTTAGCTGCTCTAGTGATGTCATTCAGCAGCTTAAGCAGTGATCAGCAGTAGCTTCAGCTACTTAGTCATATCAGCAGCTTACAGCTTACACAAGTAGAAGCTTGCCTTACGTTGAGAATAGCAGTTACAGCTATATAACAAGGTAGGAGCTTAGCATTAAACAGGTGCAGAGCTTACAGCATAATACAAGTGCAGGAGCTTCTAGCATTAAACAAGGTGAGGGAAGCTTAAGCATAACAAGGTGGCCAGGAAGCTTACAGCACTTAAACAAGGTGGCCAGGAAGCTTACAGCACTTAAACAAGGTGGCCAGGAAGCTTACAGCACTTAAACAAGGTGCCAGAACTTACAGCACTTAATCAGGTGGCCAGGAAGCTTACAGACACTTAAAAGGTGTGCCAGGAAGCTT
>NC_069416.1:7838111-7893066 GCF_026875155.1 Cherax quadricarinatus
GAGGCACAGCTACTCTCATCCCCAGTAAGATCTGATGCTGTTGAATCTAAACGATGATTATTGCGTTTCTGAGGGCTACCCTTTCCTCTTCCCTTTTTCCTGTTGAAAAATTTAATAAATTGAGCAAACTATCAATTTAAACCTTTAATTATTCCATTTAATTTGCTAAGTTATAAGATTAATAATAAATAATGTTAGTGACAAAATCATAATTTCTATTTTCTGCATAATGACTGCTTACCCTTTACGTCTACTACGTTCAGCACCAGGAGTATTTCTCACACTCTCATCAGCACTACTTGTCTTTTCCCAATCATCATCATCTCCTTCACAATGCTTTTTATCCTTATCTTTTGGGTCCTTGATTTTATCCTCCTCTTTTTTTTTCTCCATTTCTTGTCTTCGTTGAGCAGCTTTTTCCATTCGTTCAAAAGCTTTCATATAAGCAGCTATTTTCCGCTCCTCACGAGTCATCTTCTGTTGCTGCTGCTTGTCTAGACTTTTAGGCATTTCAGGAGCAGGTGTGGCTGTTGGTGGTGTATTAAGAGTTGAATCCTTTCCACTGTCTTCTGGTGAACTGGATACACACACACTAGGAGACTTGGTAGGGGATTTCCCACATCCAGATGCCCTTCTCTGCTTCACAGGTGTAACTTGAGCACTGTTTGCACTTGCTGTTATAACACTGTCACTATTTCGGCTTTCTGTAGATGTGGTTCTTTTACTAGTACGCAGCTGTAATTGTAGCTGCTGTTTTTTGAAAGTCTTCTTGTTGCTGGTAATGACAAAAAAAATTTTCATTATACACAATTATACTACGAGTAAATGCATGAATATAAAATCAATATTTATTAAGAAGGAAAATATTTCTACTAGAAGAGGATTAATAAGTACGTATGTGAGGTATGGCGGTGAGGAAACAAAGTAGTGGTGAATGAAAGCTGAAGAGCAGATATACTGATGTACATGGGTTTAATGTGGCTAAATGATACATTATTTTTTTCAACACATTGGCCATTTCCCAATGAGGTAGGGTGATCCAAAAAAGAAGAAACACTTTCATCACTCACTCCATCACTGTCTTTCCAGTGGCATGCCATTACATATGACAGTTTTAAAACTGCTACATATCTCCAACCCTCCTTCAGAGAACAGGCATTATACTTTCCACTTCCAGGACATTAGTCTGGCTAACCGGTATCCCTGAAATCCCTTCATAAATATTACCTTGCTCACACCCCACCTAGCATCTGCCACACTGCTCCCCCTAACCACACTATATGTCTTTTCCAAATCCATAACTGCAACAAAAACTTCTTTACCCTTACCTAAATACTGTTCACCTATATGTTTCACTGCAAACACTTGGTCTACATTCCCCCAACCCTTCCTAAAGCCTGCTTGTTCATCTGCAATCCTGCTCTCTATCTTACTCTTAATTCTTTCAATAATTACTCTACCATACACTTTACCAGGTATACTCAACAGGCTTATTCCCCTATAATTCTTACACTCTCTTTTGTCCCCTTTGCCTTTATACAAAGAAACTATGCATGTTCTCTGCCAATCCCTAGGTACCTTCCCCTCTTTTAGATATATATTAAATAAAAGCACCAGTAATTCCATAACCATATCCCAACCTGTTTTTAACATTTGTCTTAATCCCATCAATCCCAGCTGCTTTACCCCCTTTCATTCTACCCACAACCTAGCCACCTACCCCACACTCATATCTGGCTCTTCCTCACTCCTACAATATTAATCGTCCATGGCCAATGCAAGAAATCACAGCTTCCCTCTGCATCAACATTCAACAGTTCCTCAAAACATTCCCTCCAGCTTCCTGATACCTCCTACTCCCCATCTAATAACTCTCTTCTATTTTTAACTGTGAAATCCATTCATTCTCTAGGCTTCTCAATTTATTAACCCTTTCACTGTCGGTGACGTATAGGTACAGCTTACAAGTCAGCGCTGGTGATGTATTAGTACCCCAAAATACTAGCGCAGTCAGTGTGCACAGTATAAAAAAAAATCCTGCAGCACCCAGTGAATGAGAAAAAAAACTCCAGCCATGTTTTTGGTCTAAACCGCTGACTTTGAGGTGTATTTTCGTATACAGGTGTCCCTCAACATTCGCGAGGGTTAGGGGATCAAGAGCGTCGCGAATGTTGAAAAACCGTGAATGTTTGGTGCCCCAATATATTGTAGGGAAATATAATACAATACTGCTTAACTTGTTGAACCATGAACAATCATAAAATACATGAAAATGTCGTAAATTGTACTAAATATATACATGTTATGCTTCAATAACATGTATGTTATTAAATACCACAGACTCCACCACTGCCTCCACCAATGCCTCCACCACTGCGAGTCCCTACTACCCTCCCACCGACCCCCGCAACTGGCAGCCAGCCCTCCCACCACTCAGTGTGGTGAGTGTTTTGTTGGTTCATTATTTGCTATTAAACTACAGTATAAATAATGTAAACACATTCATGACTGCATATTGGAATGGCTATTTGAACAGGCATTGGACGGTGACATCATGTGTTTACTCTTGAACACAGCAAAGAATCAAACGTTTCTGCTACTGCTAATAATAACAATAGTAATAATAATAATAATAATAATAATAATAATATTTTTTTTTTTTTTTTATTATCACACTGGCCGATTCCCACCAAGGCAGGGTGGCCCGAAATAGAAAAACTTTCACCATCATTCACTCCATCACTGTCTTGCCAGAAGGGTGCTTTACACTACAGTTTTTAAACTGCAACATTAACACCCCTCCTTCAGAGTGCAGGCACTGTACTTCCCATCTCCAGGACTCAAGTCCGGCCTGCCGGTTTCCCTGAATCCCTTCATAAATGTTACTTTGCTCACACTCCAACAGCACGTCAAGTATTAAAAACCATTTGTCTCCATTCACTCCTATCAAACACGCTCATGCATGCCTGCTGGAAGTCCAAGCCCCTCGCACACAAAACCTCCTTTACCCCCTCCCTCCAACCTTTCCTAGGCCGACCCCTACCCCGCCTTCCTTCCACTACAGACTGATACACTCTTGAAGTCATTCTGTTTCGCTCCATTCTCTCTACATGTCCGAACCACCTCAACAACCCTTCCTCAGCCCTCTGGACAACAGTTTTGGTAATCCCGCACCTCCTCCTAACTTCCAAACTACGAATTCTCTGCATTATATTCACACCACACATTGCCCTCAGACATGACATCTCCACTGCCTCCAGCCTTCTCCTTGCTGCAACATTCATCACCCACGCTTCACACCCATATAAGAGCGTTGGTAAAACATTCCCCTCTTTGCCTCCAAGGACAAAGTTCTTTGTCTCCACAGACTCCTAAGTGCACCACTCACTCTTTTTCCCTCATCAATTCTATGATTCACCTCATCTTTCATAGACCCATCCGCTGACACGTCCACTCCCAAATATCTGAATACGTTCACCTCCTCCATACTCTCTCCCTCCAATCTGATATTCAATCTTTCATCACCTAATCTTTTTGTTATCCTCATAACCTTACTCTTTCCTGTATTCACCTTTAATTTTCTTCTTTTGCACACCCTACCAAATTCATCCACCAATCTCTGCAACTTCTCTTCAGAATCTCCCAAGAGCACAGTGTCATCAGCAAAGAGCAGCTGTGACAACTCCCACTTTGTGTGTGATTCTTTATCTTTTAACTCCACGCCTCTTGCCAAGACCCTCGCATTTACTTCTCTTACAACCCCATCTTAAATATATTAAACAACCACGGTGACATCACACATCCTTGTCTAAGGCCTACTTTTACTGGGAAAAAATTTCCCTCTTTCCTACATACTCTAACTTGAGCCTCACTATCCTCGTAAAAACTCTTCACTGCTTTCAGTAACCTACCTCCTACACCATACACTTGCAACATCTGCCACATTGCCCCCCTATCCACCCTGTCATACGCCTTTTCCAAATCCATAAATGCCACAAAGACCTCTTTAGCCTTATCTAAATACTGTTCACTTATATGTTTCACTGTAAACACCTGGTCCACACACCCCCTACCTTTCCTAAAGCCTCCTTGTTCATCTGCTATCCTATTCTCCGTCTTACTCTTAATTCTTTCAATTATAACTCTACCATACACTTTACCAGGTACACTCAACAGACTTATCCCCCTATAATTTTTGCACTCTCTTTTATCCCCTTTGCCTTTATACAAAGGAACTATGCATGCTCTCTGCCAATCCCTAGGTACATTACCCTATTCCTTACATTTATTAAATAATTGCACCAACCACTCCAAAACTATATCCCCACCTGCTTTTAACATTTCTATCTTTATCCCATCAATCCCGGCTGCCTTACCCCCTTTCATTTTACCTACTGCCTCACGAACTTCCCCCACACTCACAACTGGCTCTTCCTCACTCCTACAAGATGTTATTCCTCCTTGCCCTATACACGAAATCACAGCTTCCCTATCTTCATCAACATTTAACAATTCCTCAAAATATTCCCTCCATCTTCCCAATACCTCTAACTCTCCATTTAATAACTCTCCTCTCCTATTTTTAACTGACAAATCCATTTGTTCTCTAGGCTTTCTTAACTTGTTAATCTCACTCCAAAACTTTTTCTTATTTTCAACAAAATTTGTTGATAACATCTCACCCACTCTCTCATTTGCTCTCTTTTTACATTGCTTCACCACTCTCTTAACCTCTCTTTTTTCTCCATATACTCTTCCCTCCTTGCATCACTTCTACTTTGTAAAAACTTCTCATATGCTAACTTTTTCTCCCTTACTACTCTCTTTACATCATCATTCCACCAATCGCTCCTCTTCCCTCCTGCACCCACTTTCCTGTAACCACAAACTTCTGCTGAACACTCTAACACTACATTTTTAATCCTACCCCATACCTCTTCGACCCCATTGCCTATGCTCTCATTAGCCCATCTATCCTCCAATAGCTGTCTATATCTTACCCTAACTGCCTCCTCTTTTAGTTTATAAACCTTCACCTCTCTCTTCCCTGATACTTCTATTCTCCTTGTATCCCATCTACCTTTTACTCTCAGTGTAGCTACAACTAGAAAGTGATCTGATATATCTGTGGCCCCTCTATAAACATGTACATCCTGAAGTCTACTCAGCAGTCTTTTATCTACCAATACATAATCCAACAAACTACTGTCATTTCGCCCTACATCATATCTTGTATACTTATTTATCCTCTTTTTCTTAAAATATGTATTACCTATAACTAAACCCCTTTCTATACAAAGTTCAATCAAAGGGCTCCCATTATCATTTACACCTGGCACCCCAAACTTACCTACCACACCCTCTCTAAAAGTTTCTCCTACTTTAGCATTCAGGTCCCCTACCACACTTACTCTCTCACTTGGTTCAAAGGTTCCTATACATTCACTTAACATCTCCCAAAATCTCTCTCTCTCCTCTGCATTCCTCTCTTCTCCAGGTGCATACACGCTTATTATGACCCACTTCTCGCATCCAACCTTTACTTTTATCCACATAATTCTTGAATTTACACATTCATATTCTCTTTTCTCCTTCCATAACTGATCATTTAACATTACTGCTATCCCTTCCTTTGCTCTAACTCTCTCAGATACTCCAGATTTAATCCCATTTATTTCCCCCACTGAAACTCTCTCCTACCCCCTTCAGCTTTGTTTCGCTTAGAGCCAGGACATCCAACTTCTTTTCATTCATAACATCAGCAATCATCTGTTTCTTGTCATCCGCACTACATCCACGCACATTTAAGCATCCCAGTTTTATAAAGTTTTTCTTCTTCTCTTTTTTAGTAAATGTATACAGAGGAAGGGGTTTACTAGCCCATTGCTCCCGGCATTTTAGTCGCCTCATACGACACGCATGGCTTACGGAGGAAAGATTCTTTTCCACTTCCCCATGGACAATAGAAGAAATAAAAAAGAACAAGAGCTATTTAGAAAAAGGAGAAAAACCTAGATGTATGTATATATATATATGCATGTGCGTGTCTGTGAAGTGTGACCAAAGTGTAAGTAGGAGTAGCAAGATATCCCTGTTATCTAGCGTGTTTATGAGACACAAAAAGAAACCAGCAATCCTACCATCATGCAAAACAGTTACAGGTTTTTGTTTCACAGTCATCTGGCAGGACGGTAGTACTTCCCTGGGTGGTTGCTGTCTACCAACCTACTACTTGAAATAATAATAATAATACGATATAATTGAAGGAGGAAATTGTACAAAAATACGAGGAAGTGGTTGACACATCTTCAGTGTGGCTTTGTTTATGCTAGAGTGAACATTAATCTCCCTGCTCTTCCAAACATTTCACAATAATTCAGCGGTTGAGGCAGTGGTAGAGGCAGTGGTAGAGGCAGTGGTAGAGGCAGTGATAGAGGCAGTAGGTGAGGCAGTGGTATTTACTAACATATACGTATGTTATAAATAATAATAGTACATGTTAATATTAATAACATTTATAATAATAATAATAAATGTTATTCAAAATGTACTATTATTATTTATAACATATATGTTAGTAAATATCACTGCCTCTACCACTGCCTCTACCACTGCCTCAACCACTGCCTCAACCACTGCCTCAACCACTGCCTCTACCACTGCCTCTACCACTGCCTCTACCACTGCCTCAACCACTCCAGTCACACTCAATCTACAAGCACCAAACAATGAATTATTGTGAAATGTTTGGAAGAGCAGGGAAACTAATGTCCACTCCAGCATAAACAAAGTCACACTGACGATGTGTCAACCACTCCCTCGTATTTTTGTACAATTTCCTTCTTCAATTATATCGTATTATTATTTTATTATTATTATTATTATTATTATTATTATTATTATTATTATTGTTATTATTATTAGCAGTAGCAGAAATGTTTGATTCTTTGCTGTGTTCAAGAGTAAACACATGATGTCACCGTCTAATACCTGTCCAAATAGCCATTCCAATATGCAGTCATGAATGTGTTTACATTATTTATACTGTAGTTTAATAGCAAATAATGAACAAACAAAACACTCACCACACTGAGTGGTGGGAGGGCTGGCTGCCAGTTGCGGGGGTCGGTGGGAGGGTAGTAGGGACTCGCAGGTGGCGGGAAACTTGAATATGATTTGGCGGCTGGGAATTTGGTGGCTGGGAATTTGGCGGTTGGGAATTCGCGAATGTGTGAAGCCCGCGAAAGCTGAAAACGTGAATGTTGAGGGAGACCTGTATTTATAGTTGTCTTCTCGTTTTCTTGGCCTTATTTGATAGAATGGAAGATATACTAAAGAAATACAGATGATCTTGATTAGTTTCATGATGAAAAGTACCTTGAAATTGAGCTCAGAGTAGTGGAAATGTTCGATTTTTGCCAATGTTCAAGAGTAAACAAATGACGTCACCGTCCAATACGTGTCCAACTGGCCAGTCTAATATGCAGTCACGAATGGAATGACATTATTTATATAATTATTACAATAATGGAGTAATGTCACCATGGTTGTTTAATATATTTATAGATGGTGTTGTAAAAGAAGTAAATGCTAGGGTGTTCGGGAGAGGGGTGGGATTAAATTATGGGGAATCAAATACAAAATGGGAATTGACACAGTTACTTTTAGCTGATGATACTGTGCTTATGGGAGATTCTAAAGAAAAATTGCAAAGGTTAGTGGATGAGTTTGGGAGTGTGTGTAAAGGTAGAAAGTTGAAAGTGAACATAGAAAAGAGTAAGGTGATGAGGGTATCAAATGATTTAGATAAAGAAAAATTGGATATCAAATTGGGAAGGAGGAGTATGGAAGAAGTGAATGTTTTCAGATACTTGGGAGTTGACATGTCGGCGGATGGATTTATGAAGGATGAGGTTAATCATAGAATTGATGAAGGAGAAAAGGTGAGTGGTGCGTTGAGGTATATGTGGAGACAAAAAACGTTATCAATGGAGGCAAAGAAGGGAATGTATGAAAGCATAGTAGTACCAACACTCTTATATGGGTGCGAAGCTTGGGTTGTGAATGCAGCAGCAAGGAGATGGTTGGAGGCAGTGGAAATGTTCTGTCTAAGGGCAATGTGTGGTGTAAAAATTATGCAGAAAATTCGGAGTGTGGAAATTAGGAGAAGGTGTGGAGTTAATAAAAGTATTAGTGAGAGGGCTGAAGAGGGGTTGTTGAGGTGGTTTGGTCATTTAGAGAGAATGGATCAAAGTAGAATGACATGGAGAGCGTATAAATCTGTAGGGGAAGGAAGGCGGGGTAGGGGTCGTCCTCGAAAAGGTTGGAGGGAGGGGGTAAAGGAGGTGTTGTGGGCGAGAGGTTAGGACTTCCAGCAAGCATGCCTGAGCGTGTT
This sequence comes from Cherax quadricarinatus, assembly GCF_026875155.1. Lineage (NCBI taxonomy): Eukaryota > Metazoa > Arthropoda > Malacostraca > Decapoda > Parastacidae > Cherax > Cherax quadricarinatus. The sequence goes on from NC_069416.1 coordinate 7,846,507, forward strand.
AGATAGGAGTGAATGGAGACGAATAGTATTTGGGACCTGATGAGCTGTTGGAGTGTGAGCAGGGTAATATTTAGTGAAGGGATTCAGGGAAACTGGTTATTTTATATAACCGGACTTGAGTCCTGGAAATGGGAAGTACAATGCCTGCACTCTAAAGGAGGGGTTTGGGATACTGGCAGTTTGGAGAGATATATTGTGTATTTTTATACGTATATACTTCTTAACTGTTGTATTCTGGGCACCTCCGCAAAAACAGTGATTATGTGTGAGTGACGTGAAAGTGTTGAAAGATGATGAAAGTATTTTCTTTTTGGGGATTTTCTTTCTTTTTGGGTCACCCTGCCTCGGTGGGAGACGGCCGACTTGTTGAAAAAAAAGAAATCTGCTGTTTGGAAGGACATCTAAACTGTTGTATGTGCATGCCTCTGGTAAGGCAGTGATAGTGTGAATGATGATTCAAGTTTCTTTTTTGGGTCACCAGACCTTAGTGGGAGACAGCCAGTTTGTTAAAAAAAGAAAAATAAGGGGGGGAGGGGCTTAAAAAGCTGTCGGTTTCCTTTATGAATTTAGGAAAGGTGTAGGAGAGGGGTGGATAGGTTTTGTAACTGTATGAACTCCAGGAAGGATGTTAAAAGCTGTAAGCTTTCCTTATGAGGAGATGTGTTGTGTCACTATGATTGTATAAAGTTTGTAAGTGGAGTGGTAAAGATAACCAATACAAGTGTTAAGAAGAAGCATGAGCTTAAAAGTTAACAGAAATTGACACGTTTTAATATTTGCTCTTTGTCGACGATAGTTCTTATGGGAAATTCAGAGGATAAATTGCTGAATTTTGGAGGTGCCTAAAAGTTGAGGGTGAAAATTTGTATGTCAGACTGGAAGGAAAGAGAATGAAGGTAATTACTGTATTTAGATATCTGGGAGTGTATGTCTGCCAACTGATAAATGACAAACAAGAGGGACAAGTAAGGTAATCAACATGCCGAAGAGTTTGATGCCTAATGCCTTCACCTGTATAAATCACTAAATGTAAAAAAATATAACTTATTTTGATATTTTTCTTTTTCAGGTCACCCTCCTTTGGTCGGAGACAGCCAGTGCTTTAACCCTTTCAGGGTCCAGAGCCCAAATTTAAAAGTGCGCACCAGTGTCCAAGAATTTTCAAAAATAATTTTGCTATTTTTTTCTTATGAAGTGGTAGGGAATCTTTTTCTGAAGGTAATAAAACAAAAAGTATGAAATTTGATGGAAAATTGATGAAATTATGCTCTCGCAAATTTTGATGTGTCACCAATATTTACGCATCGGTGGTTTTGCCGAATTTTACTCCCATTTTAGGCCAATTACCTTATTCCAGTCAACCAAATTCTTAGCTATTTCACTAGTATTACTTCTATTCTATCGATTAAGCACAAGAAATCGCCAACTCAGCTGTTTCAACTACAAAATAAAGTGATTGGAAATCAGTAATTAGGCCAATTTAGTGCAAAGTTCAAAATATTCTAATTTCAAAATAGGGTCCACAATAAACAATGCAGGCATTCCTGGTGCTAAACTAACATTTCTTCTTTTCATTAGTTATGTTTTCAGGCTTTACATATGAATTCCATTTTGATTTTTAATTCACAAAACGAATTTTTATTCAAACCAAAAAATAGAATACAATATTGTAATAACTGTATAAATATTATCACAACATTTGTGAATGTATATTAGACCCACCAGCTGGCATGTACTAGACATGCAAGGTCATTTATTTACTACTGAACATCGGCAAAAACTTAACATTTCCGCTACTTTGAGCTCAGTTTCAAGCCATTTTCAGTAGTAAAACCAATCAAAATCATATCTATTTCTGTAATATATCTTCCATTCTATAAAATGAGACCAAGAAATCGCAAATACGACTATACAAAAACATATGAAAAACACTGTAAAGTTGCTGTTTTAATCAAAAATTATGGTCTCAGTTTTTTTCCTCTCATTAAGCACTGTGTGCTGCAGGATTTCTTGTATGTGGTGCACACATACCACATACATGTTTTCTCTCATATCTAGGCCCAAATTTACCATTCACAGCTTATCAGAGTGAGCTGAACTCATGGCGTATATCTACGGTTTGGACCCTCAACGTAAAGCCATAGATCTACGGCACACACCCTGAAAGGGTTAAAAAAAAAAAAAAAAAAAAAAGTCTGATGCCATGTACTTATTCCCATTACAATCATTCTCTTCAACTTTTGTTTTAACATACAGGGCATCTCCCACCAAGGCATGGTGACCCAAAAAATAAACACTTTCACCATTATTCATGCTATCACTGTCTTGCCAAAGGTACACAGATATGAGAGTTCAGATGTCCCTCCAAACAGCAAATATCCCCACCCCTCCTTAACCCTTTGAGGGTCCAGACACCCCCCTCCCCCCATATGAGACTTGTCCACAGATTCCAAGAATTTAAAAAAAAAAAAAATCTTATGAATTGGTAATACAACAAAAAGTGCGAAATTTGATGGAAAATTAACAAAATTACACTATTGCAAATTTTGCTGCATCAGCGATATTTGCAAATTGATGATTTTGTCCACTTTAAGTCCTATTTTTGGCAAATTACATTGTTCCAGTTCACCAAATTCTTAGCTACAGTGGACCCTCAGGTAACAATGCCATCAGAGAGCGATAAAATCATGCATTTTCACGTAAAAATATTGGCTTAGCCAACGATGAAAAACTTTGTTAAGGACATTCGTCCTGAATGTGTCCACACAGCCTGAGCCCATGTACAAGGTAATGTGCCATTGTTTACAAGCCAGGGAGGACGATTCCATGCATACATGCAATATATTTTGTATTATTCCATTGTTTTTTGTGCTTATAACTGCTAAATAAGCCACCATGGGCCCAAAGAAAGTTTCTAGTGCCAGCCCTGTGATAAAGAAGGAAAGAAACACAATAAATTTCCAAGTGGAGGAGGAAGAGAGGTGAATGTGCCTTCTGCAGTTATTCAGTGATTCTATGATATGTACAATACTAAAGCAGCAAGTATCGATAAAGCGATAAAGTGTAGAATTAACAGTGTAGGAAGTAAGTTAAGCAAGTAAGCGATAGAAAAAGACACGAAAGTAACTCTCCAATGTAATTGTACGTGTATGTGTATCGGGCCGCTGAACATACACCGACCTGCTACGTATCTTCCACCACTCTAAACCTCTGCCAGCATCTCCTCCATCAAACTAATTAAATAACATCTCCTCCAAGGTAAGTGTAAATATAAAAGTGTAAATCTAAGTGAAAATATAAAAGGACCCCAATGGAAATATGTAAGTCACTCTGACTTTTTTGGGTTATCCAAGGTACTTTACACATATGCTACTATGTATGATAATCTATGTACGTAACTGTACATGTGTATACCTGAATAAACTTACTTATTTATAAATTAAAATGTAAATATTTCTTATTTATAAATTAAAACGTAAATATTTCTTATTTATAAATTATGTTCATAAATTGTTTGTGGATAGTGGTGGTGGCAGAAGTCTATACGGCTTCTCTCAGTGCCATTATAAACCCAGCAACACTATCATCACTTATCCTCTCATACATTATGACATATTTTATTCATTCTTGAGTATATATCATGTTTCTAAGCTATTATATTATTTATTATGTCATTTCAGATGAACTGTGACAGATAAATATGATGTAGAGATATTAGCGTCATATTGAAGAATAATAAACTCACTTTCCTCTCACCTCCTACATGCCTGCTACACTCCCAGCATGTCTGCTACACTCCCTGCATGTCTGCTACACTCCCTGCATGTCTCCTACACTCCCAGCATGTCTGCTACACTCCCTGCATGTCTGCTACACTCCCTGCATGCCTGCTACACTCCCAGCATGCCTGCTACACTCCCAGCATGTCTGCTACACTCCCTGCATGCCTGCTACACTCCCTGCATGTCTGCTACACTCCCTGGATGCCTGCTACACTCCCAGCATATCTGCTACACTCCCTGCATGTCTGCTACACTCCCAGCATGTCTGCTACACTCCCTGCATGTCTGCTACACTCCCTGCATGCCTGCTACACTCCCAGCATGTCGGCTACACTCCCTGCATGTCTGCTACACTCCCAGCATGTCTGCTACACTCCCTGCATGTCTGCTACACTCCCTGCATGTCTGCTACACTCCCAGCATGTCTGCTACACTCCCTGCATGCCTGCTACACTCCCAGCATGCCTGCTACACTCCCAGCATGTCTGCTACACTCCCTGCATGTCTGCTACACTCCCTGCATGCCTGCTACACTCCCAGCATGTCTGCTACACTCCCTGCATGTCTGTTACACTCAGTGCATGTCTGCTTCACTCCCTGCATGCCTGCTACACTCCCTGCATGTCCGCTACACTCCCTGCATGCCTGCTACACTCCCAGCATGCCTGCTACACTCCCTGCATGCCTGCTACATTCCCTGCATGCCTGCTACACTCCCTGCATGTCTGTTACACTCCCTGCATGCCTGTGCTACACTCCCAGCATGCCTGCTACACTCCCTGCATGCCTGCTACACTCCCTGCATGTCTGCTACACTCCCTGCATGCCTGCTACACTCCCTGCATGTCCGCTACACTCCCTGCATGCCTGCTACACTCCCTGCATGTCTGCTACACTCCCTGCATGCCTGCTATACTCCCAGCATGCCTGCTACACTCCCTGCATGTCTGCTACACTCCCTGCATGTCTGCTACACTCCCTGCATGCCTGCTACACTCCTTGCATGTCTGCTACTCTCCCTGCATGCCTGCTACACTCCCAGCATGCCTGCTACACTCCCTGCATGTCCGCTACACTCCCTGCATGCCTGCTACATTCCCTGCATGCCTGCTCCACTCCCTGCATGCCTGCTACACTCCCTGCATGCCTGCTACACTCCCAGCATGTCCACTACACTTCCTGCTTATCTGTTACACTCCCTGCATGCCTGCTACACTCCAATCATGCCTGCTACACTCCCAGCATGTCTGCTCCACTCCCTGCATGTCCACTACACTTCCTGCATATCTGTTACACTCACTGCATGTCTGCTACACTCCCTGTATGTCCACTACACTTCCTGCATATCTGCTACACTCACTGCATGTCTACCACACTCCCAGCATGCCTGCTACACTTCCTGCATGTCTGCTACACTCTCAGCATGCCTGCTACACTCCCTGCATATCTGTTACACTCACTGCATGTCTGCTACACTCCCTGCATGCCTGCTACACTCCCTGCATGTCTGCTACACTCCCTGCATATCTGCTACACTCCCTGCATGTCTGCTACACTCCCAGCATGTCTGCTACACTCCCTGCATATCTGCTACACTCCCTGCATGTCTGCTACACTCCCTGCATGTCTGCTACACTCCCTGCATATCTGCTACACTCCCTGCATATCTGCTACACTCCCTGCATATCTGCTACACTCCCTGCATATCTGCTACACTCCCTGCATGTCTGCTACACTCCCTGCATGTCTGCTACACTCCCTGCATATCTGCTACACTCCCTGCATATCTGCTACACTCCCTGCATGTCTGCTACACTCTCTGCATATCTGCTACACTCCCTGCATGTCTGCTACACTCCCAGCATGTCTGCTACACTCCCTGCATATCTGCTACACTCCCTGCATGTCTGCTACACTCCCTGCATATCTGCTACACTCCCTGCATATCTGCTACACTCCCTTCATATCTACTACACTCCCTGCATATCTGCTACACTCCCTTCATATCTACTACACTCCCTGCATATCTGCTACACTCCCTGCATATCTGCTACACTCCCTGCATATCTGCTACACTCCCTGCATGTCTGGTACACACATGTATTGGATGCATGATGTGATTTGCTAACTCTTAAAACATCAGCAAAAATTTAACCTTTCCCCAACTTCAAGCTCAATTTCAAGCTACTTCGGTCCTAAAACCAATGAAAATCATCTCTATTTCTGTAATATATTTTCCATTCTATCAAATGAGACCAAGAAACTGTGAATACATCCATAAAAATACGAAAATACACTGCAAAGTCACTGTTTTAAACCAAATACAAGGAAGCATTTTTTCTCATTATTCACTGTGGGCTGCAGGATTTTTTTTATATAGTGCTCACTTACCACAAAGACCCATTCTCTCATATCCAAGCCCAAATTTACTGCTCACAGCTTATCTGAGTGAACCGAGCTCATGCCATAGACTAACAGCATGAACCCAGGCTTCAAACACGTAGAACAGCACAGACCCTCAAGTGGTTAAAGTCTAGGCACTGTACTTCCACCTCCAATTTCCCTGAATCCCCTCACAAAATGTTATCTTGCTCATACTCCAACAGCACATCAGGTCCCAAAAACCATTTGCTTCAACTCACTCCCATCAAATATGCTCACACATGCCTGCTTCATGTCCAAGCAACTTCCACGGAAAACCTTTACCCCTTTCTTTCCATCCTTTCCTACGACGACCCTTACCCCTCCTTCCCTCCACTACAGATTTATACACCCTCCAAGTCATCCTCTTGTGCTCCATCCTCTCTAAATGACCAAACCACCTCAACAACCCCTTCTCAGCCCTCTGAATAATACTTTTAATAAATCCACATCTCCTAATCTCCAAACTACAAATTTTCTGCATAATATTTACACCACACATTGCCCTATGACACATCACTTCTTTCACCCTGCAACATTCACAGCCCAAGCTTCATTCTTATACAAATGTGTTGGTACAACTATAATGTCATACATTTCCTTTTCTGCCTCCATGAATAACTTTCCCTGCCTCCACAAATGCCTCAATGAACTAACCACAGTTGTCCCTTTAAACAATTTTATGGTTCACCTCAAATTTTTTATGCACCCCCACCCCCCCACACACACCCAAGAATGAAAAAATAATATATCTCCTTGTGACAAAACTAAACATGCCATAGTAACTGTTAGGAATCCAATACAATATAGAAAAATGTACATTAAAATAATTTTATAAATAACAACATATTGGCCATTTCCAACCATTGCAGGTGACCTAAAGAAATTCATTTTCAGTAATTTTATACAGATGTAACTAGCCTTCAATTCACACTAGGGTGGCAAACAAAAATATTTAAACAAATTTTACCATGCATACCAGACAGAAAAAAAATATAAAGAAAAGCTTAAACAAAATCTTACCTAAGGATGAGGCCATTTTTTTTATGAGGAGTAGTAGGCACCGGAGAGGTTTGTTGAAGTTTAGGTGTGTGAGGAGCCTGGCACTCGTGCTCCCCTGACAAACAACACACCAGTTCCAAGCTGGAATTAGCAGTTTCCAGAGCTAAAGTTACTTCTTCACCTTCCTCAATGTCTCTAGTGGCCACTAAGTATAAATGAAGGGATCCTCTTTCTACCACATGCCGTACCTGCATCAAACATTAATTTTAATACAGAGAATGAATGTTAAGTTTGTGATTATTAGCAGGTTGTCACATATGAAAAGTCATTAAGACTGTTAAACCCCTTAACCCTTTCACGGTTTCGGACGTACTAGTACGACTTACGCACCAGTGTCCATGACGTACTAGTATGCCTAAATTCTAGTGCCCTCAAATCTAGTGAGAGAAAGCTGGTAGGCGTACATATGAAAGAATGGGTCTATGTGGTCAGTGTGCACAGTATAAAAAAAATCCTGCAGCACACAGTGCATAATGAGAAAAAAAAACTTTGACCGTGTTTCTGGATTAAAACAGCGACTTTGCACTGTATTTTCATATGGTATTTATTGTTGTACTCTAGTTTTCCTGGTCTCATTTTATAGAATGGAAGACATATTACAGAAATTGAGATGATTTTGACTGGTTTTACAATGAAAAGTACCTTGAAATTGAGCTCAAAGTAGCAGAAATGTTCGATTTTTACCAAAGTTCAAAAGTAAACAAATCATGCCAAGCGTCCAATACACGTCAACTGGTGAGTCTAATATTCTTTCACAAGTGCGCTGATATTATTTATACCATTTCTACACTAATGCAGTAGTCTGCATAACAGTAAATTTTAAATTTTTTGTAAGAATAAAAATTCAAAGTGGAAAGCCAAAGAAATATAAGAGGGGCCTGGGGATGTGACTAACGAACCAAGAACTTGATATTTTAGTGCCAGGAATGTCTTTCTTGTTTATTCTGGACCCTATTTGGAAATTGGCATCTTTTGAAATTTGTGTGAAACTGGCAAAATTGCTAAATTCTGACCACTTTATTGGATAGTTGAAATCGGTAAATGGGTGGTTTCTTGTACTCATTCAATAGAAAAAAATGGAGTTATAGCAAAATTGTTATGATTTTTGTCGACTAGTACACTGGAATTGGCTGAAAATAGGGCTCAAAGTGGGCAAAATCGCCGATGCGTAAACATTGTCGAGACCGCTAACTTCGCGAGAGCATAATTCCGTAAGTTTTCCATAAAATTTCATACTTTTGGTGTCATTATGATCGAGAAAAGATTCTCTATCTATTCATAAGAAAAAATAATTTTTTTTTTAAATTTGGCAACCCTGAGAACATCTCGGAGAGGGCCTGGCGACCCTGAAAGGGTTAAATAATCACTGATAACTGGGACAAATTCTATGGCAAACGTGATATGTATGCAAGGGATGGGGTTCATCTCTCTGGGGCAGGTGTGGTTGCATTAGTCAATTTGATTGAGGGGGGTAATTGATGACTTGTCTAGGACTTAAAATTGATAGATTATAGAGGTATGGGTGTTTGTAGGAAACAACCATGCTGTGGTATTAGGGTTGAAAACAGAAGATATTACCGGGATACCTCAGGGATATGTTTACAAAATTTATTTATTTATTTAGTAATTTTAGCATACATACAGAGGTACAAAAAAATACAGGTAAGAGCAGCATGCCAAAGCCACTTATATGCATAGCATTACGGGCTGGCTTAAAATTAACTTAAGATTAACTAAGCAATGATGAAATCAGTGATAAAACATTATTGTAAACAGATTACTATAAAGCACAAACGAGTATTACAAAGACAGGTCATATGGTTGCATGCATTGCTGTACATTCAGTCGAATGGAGTATTCTGTTAGGTAGTGTATTTAAAAAAATAACAAAGTTAGATTGGGTCCTAGGTTTAACATTTGTGTGATATAATTGTGAGTAACATATAGGATATACAATTTATAAGGTTCAGTTATTCAGTATTTATTTGGTTTTGAGTGATTAAGTGATCTTTGAGAAGAGACTTGAATTTATAAACAGGTAGTGTTTCTTTTATATTTACAGGTAATGAATTCCAGATTTTAGGGCCTTTTATGTGCATTGAGTTTTTGCATAGCGTGAGATGGACACGAGGAACATCAAAGAGTGATCTGTGCCTTGTGTTATGGTCATGTGTTCTGTTGAGGTTGGCAAGGAGATGTTTGAGGGAGGTTAATATCAAAGTTAAGTGTTCTATGTAAGTAATAGGTGCAGTAATAAGTATGGATGTTTTGTATGGTGAGTAGGTTGAGTGTTTTGAATATTGGTGGAGTGTGCTGCCTGTAGTGAGAATTTGTTATCATTCTAACTGCAGCCTTTTGTTGGGTAATTAGTGGTTTGAGATGGTTAATTGTTGTTGAGCCCCATGCACAAATTCCATAGGTGAGATAGGGGTAAATAAGAGAGCGATAAAGGGCCAGGAGGGCTGACTGTGGAACATAGTACCGTATCTTCGATAGTATGCCTACAGTCTTGGAAATTTTCTTAGAAATTTGTTGTATATGTGTATGAAATTTGAGTCTATTATCAAGGTGGATTCCTAAGAATTTTCCCTCTGTTAGCTTGTGATAGGTGATCTGTTTATCGTTATGTTAAGAGGTACATCTGTAGCTCTGTTACCAAACTGAATGAAGTAGGTTTTGTCAATGTTTAGTGTAAGTTTGTTAGTCCTCATCCAGGTAGATATTTTCTGTAATTCGGTGTTTACAGTATTGGCTAGCGTGACTGGGCTCGGGTGAGAGAAGACGTATGTAGTGTCATCTGCAAAAAGTGTGGGTTTGAGTAATTGCGAAGCATTTGGTAGGTCATTTATGTATAGGAGAAAGAGAAGAGAGCCAAGGACACTTCCCTGTGGGACACCAACTGTAACTGGTTGAGTGGAAGAGCTTGCCCCATTTGCGTACACATTTTTTAGTGCGTTGATAATAAGGGAGACTTCGCATGGGTTAGTCGGAGCTAGGAACAGTGTGTTCGGGTAGTTGCCAGTGAGGTAGTCATTTGGTGGGGTATCTGAGCTTGGGATTTTATTGGCAAGGTTTTGTCCTATAGTGGAGAAGAAATCATTGAGTCTGTTTGCTGTTTCTGTTGGTGGGAGTTGGGGTTCATCTGATTTTGCTAATTTTATTTCGCTATTTCGTGATATCTTTTTTGTTCCCAGAATTTCTGATAGGGTCTTCCAGGTCTTTTTTATATCACCTCTTAAGTTGGATAATCTGTTCTCATAATACAGTTTTTTTGCCCTTCTTATCAGGCTGGTTAGGATTGACGAGTAACGTTTTGTTTGGTCTCTGGTTATGTGACCCATTCTGTACTGTTTTTCATATCGGTGTTTTGTATTTTTGGATTTGAGAATGCTGGGTGTTAGCCAGGGACTGTTCAGTCTCTTAGCTGTCATCTGTTTTTGTTTTTTTAGGGCAGTGCTTGTTATAGAGGTATTGGGTCTTTTTTAGAAAATTATTAAACATTCGTCAATATCTGTATAGATTTCTAGCTCAGTGTGCCAGTCAATGTTTGTTACTGCTGTTGTGAAGTTATTAATGGCTGCCTCATTGTGAAGTCTGAAGGTGACTTTAGTAGTGTCTTGGGGTATTTTACCAAGAGTTGTTATGAGGAAAGTAGGGTAGTGGTCTGTGGTATTATCTGTAATTATGCCTGATTTTAAAGGGGATATGGTGTTGGTCCAGATGTGGTCAAGTAGGGAAACACTAGTCTCCATAACTCTTGTAGGTTTTGTTACTGTTGGTAGCAACATGCAGTTACTCATTGTGTTTGTGAATTCAGTAACGTGTGGGTCCTGGTCTTGTAGGAGATTTATACTGAAGTCACCTGAGAGTAGTAAGTGATCTTTGTTCATGCGTGCATCAGTTATCATACTTCCTAGGTTTTGACTAAATTGGCTAATGTTTGATTGTGGAACTCTGTAGATGTTTATCACTGTGAGAGGTTTTTGTAGGTATTTGGATTTGAATTTAGCTATTATATATTCCCCATGTTCATCCCTTGTGCAAGTATTAGTGATACATTCTAGTTGGTCTTAGTAGTATATAGCTGTGCCACCCCCTTGTTGGTCTGGCCTACAGTTGTGTATGGCTGTGTAACCAGGAATGGCATAGACATCTGTAGTATCAGGCTTTAGCCAGGTTTCAGTTAGAGTAATGATGGACATATTGGCATGCAAGTTGCTAGTAAAGGTAAAGCAATTGATCAACAAACAAAGAGAGATAGCAGAAGGCAACGAGTGACTAGCTCCCTTAAGGTTTACTATACAAATAGTAGGAGTCTAAGAAATAAGACAGATGAGCTAAGATTACTTACAAGTGCAGGTAATATAGATATTATTGCAATAACAGAGACATGGTTCAACCTAAAAGATAGAGATGCTTACTGAATGCAACATACAGGGTTATAAATTATTCCACACTGATAGGGTCAACAGGAAGGGTAGGGGAGTGGCGATGTATGTCAGAGAAAATTTAAATTGTTGTCTTAGGCATGATATAAGATTAGAAACATCAGACACAGAATCTGTTTGGCTACAGTTTCTCGAGGGTCGTGAAATATAAATTTTGGGTGTGATTTATAAGCCCCTAAACCTTGATATGAGTGCAGTAAGCTGTTATGGAACAAAATTCATAAGGGGTCTAGATATGAAAATGTTGTATTAAAGGGAAATTTTAACTTTAGAGAAATTGATTGGAACAATAGGATATAGGAAAGCACTGGTTTGGTAATAGTCGTGGATGAGTGGAACAAACTCCCGAGTACAGTTATTCAAGCTAAAACGTTGTGTAGTTTTAAAAACAGGTTAGATAAATACATGAGTGGGTGTGGGTGGGTGTGAGTTGGACCTGACTAGCTTGTGCTGTTGTGTCTGGTGCTGTGGTCCATCCTTGAGTGGAGGTGACCAGACTGGATGGGTCACTGAGCTAATCTGGGGGGGGGGGGGCTTACTGACCTGCTCTGCATGGGTCAGTAGGCCTGTTGCAGTGTTCCTTCTTTCTTATGTTCAATGTGACAGGAAATCTTGAGTCTACTGACTTTCTTGATACGATTCAAGATTCCTTTTTAAAACAGTTTGTGACAGAACCAACTAAAGAAAACAACCTACTTGACTTGGTTCTTGCCAACAACGAATCACTAATAATTTTGAGGTTAATGATGAGCTTGGGGAAGGCAATCACAAATCACTTAGTTTCAATATATCATGGAATTACCCAGATAACTGCAATAAAATCTCTGTCCAGACTCTTACTTGACCAATTTCATGGGACTGAAAAATTACCTGGGTGGGCTAAATTAGGATGACCTGACTATTGGTCAGGTAGGTGTTCTTGGTTGCCAATATGACATTTTTCAGAGCATAGTTCTAGCTGCCCAGACAACTTTTGTTCCAAGTAGGGAAATTAGATCTAACAAAAATAATCCTAAATGGATGAACAATATATTAAAACATCTCAATGGTCAAAAGATAGGCATATATAGGCATATCAAAAGAGGGGATGGGCAGTTAAGAAATCAATATATTCAATTAGAGAGAGAAATAAAAAAAAAGAATAAGAAAAGCAATAATGGATTATGAGGTTAAGGTCGCAAGGGATTTGAAGACTAACCCAAAAGGGTTCTTTCAGGTATACAGAAGTAAGATTAGAGACAAGATAGGCCCACTTAAGAGTAACTCAGGTCACATCACTGACAGTGATAAGGATATGTTGAAATTTTCAATACTTACTTCCTCTCGGTTTTTACTTAGGAAAATACTAGCAAAATTCCAGAAGTAATAGATTATGTAGAACAAGACGATAATAAACTATGCACGATTGCAGTAACTAGTGACATGGTTCTCAGACAAATAGAGAAATTAAAACCTAACAAATCCCCAGGCCTTAATGAACTGTTTGCAAGGGTGTTAAAGGAATGTCACTACAAACTAGCACAGTGCCTGTTAAGTGGAAAATGGCAAACGTAATACCTATTTATAAGGCAGGTGACAGGTCCTTAGCTTCGACCTATAAACCAACAAGCCTTACCTCCATAGTGGGAAAATTTAGGAGGTAGATCATGGTAATGAATATGATATTGTGTATATGGACTTCAGTAAGGCTTTTTATAGAGTTCCACATCAGAGGCTATTAAGGAAACTTAAGGTACAAAGAACAGGAGGAGAAATTTTTTCCTGGGTAGAGGCATGGTTGACAAATAGACAACAGAGAGTTTGCATAAATGGAGAGAAATCAGAATGGGAGCACGTCGCAAGCAGTGCTCCACATGGGTCAGTGTTGGGCCCCTTGTTGTTCGCAATTTACATAACATAGATGAGGGAATAAATAGCGACATAAGCAAATTTGCCGATGACACCAAAATGGGCTGTGCAATTCATTCTAATGAGGACACTAGAGCACTCCAGGATTATATGAATAGACTGATGCAATGGTCGGAGAAGTGGCAGATGCAGTTTAACCCTTAAATGGTCCAAACATATATATACGTTTTTTTAACATCTGAAAGTATGTAAAAAAATGTAGATCTTCTTTTTTGTTTGCATTTGAAAACGTGTAAAAAAAAAACTTTTATATACATTTTTTTTTGTTACATTTGAAAATATGTTAAAAAATGTAGATCTACTTTTGTAGCACTACAAATTTGAATGTCTATTTGTTTGGACCGTTTAACCCTTTCAGGGTCCGTCCCGTAGATCTACGGCTTTACGTTCAGGGTCCAAACCGTAGATCTATGCCATAAGCTCAGCTCACTCTGATAAGCTGTGAGTGATAAATTTGGGCCTAGATATGAGAGAATACATCTATGTAGTATGTGTGCACCACATAAAACAAATCCTGCAGCACAGTGTATGAGAGAAAAAAACTGAGACCATGATTTTCGATTAAAACAGCGGCTTTGCAGTGTTTTTTCATATATTTTTTTAAAGTTGTATTTGTGATTTCTTGGTCTCATTTGATAGAATGGAAGACACATTACAGAAATAGAGATGATTTTGATTGGTTTGAGCACGGGAAATGGCTTGAAACTGAGCTCAAATTAGCGGAAACGTTAAATTTTTGCCGATGTTCAAGAGTAAACAAACGACCTCACACATCTAATACACACCAGCTGGTGGGTCTAATATGCATTCACAAATGTGGTGATGATATTTACACAATTATTACAATATTGCATAACAGTAAATCTTCTATTTTTTGGTTTGAATAAAAATTCATTATGTGAATAAAAAATAAAAATGGAATTCATTTGTAAAGCCTCAAAACATAACTAATGAACAGAGGAAATGTTAGTTTAGTGCCAGGAATACCTACATTGTTTATTCTGGACCCCATTTTGAAATTTGTGTTAACCCTTTCAGGGTCCACAGGCCCTCTCAGAGACTTGTTCTCAGGGTCCCCAAATTTCAAAAAAAAAAAAATTATTATTATTTCTTATGAAAAGACAGAATCTTTTCCCGATCATAATGACACCAAAAGTATGAAATTTGATGGAAAACTTACAGAATTATGCCCTCGCGAAGTTAGCGGTCTCGACAATGTTTACGCATCGGCGATTTTGCCCACTTTGAGCCCTATTTTCGGCCAATTCTAATGTACTAGTCGACAAAAATCATAACTATTTTGCTAGAACTCCATTTTTTCTATCGAATGAGTACAAGAGACCACCAATTTAAAGATTTCAACTATCCAATAAAGTGGTCAGAATTTAGCAATTTTGCCAATTTCACACAAATTTCAAAATGCCAATTTCCAAATAGGGTTCAGAATAAACAAGAAAGACATTCCTAGCACTAAAATAACATTTCCTCTGTTCATCAGTCACATCCCCAGGCCCCTCTTACATTTCTTTTGCTTTCCACTTTGAATTTTTATTCTCGCAAAAAAAATAAGATTTACTGTTATGCAGACTACTGCATTAGTGTAGAAATTGTATAAATAATATCAGCACACTTGTTAAAGAATATTAGACTCACCAGTTGACGTGTATTGGACGCTAAGCATGATTTGTTTACTTTTGAACTTTGGTAAAAATCGAACATTTCTGCTACTTTGAGCTCAATTTCAAGGTACTTTTCATTGTAAAACCAGTCAAAATCATCTCAATTTCTGTAATATGTCTTCCATTCTATACAATGAGACCAGGAAAACTAGAATACAACCATAAATACCATATGAAAATATAGTGCAAAGTCGCTGTTTCAATCCAAAAACACAAAGTTTTGTTTTTTCTCATTACGCACTGTGTGCTGTAGGATTTTTTTTATACTGTGCACACTGACCACATAGACCCATTCTTTCATATGTAGGCCCACCAGCTTTCTCTCACTAGATTTGAAGGCGCTAGAATTTATGCGTACTAGTACGTCTTGGGCACTGGTGCGTAAGTCATACTAGTACGGCTGAAACTCTGAGAGGGTTAAATTGGCCAAATTACAAATTTCCGATCACTTTATTTTGTAGTTGAAACAGTTGACTTGGCAATTTCTTGTGCTCAATCGATAGAATGGAAGACATACTAGTGAAATAGCTAAGAATTTGGTCGACTGGAATAATGTAATTGGCCTAAAATGGGAGTCAAAGTTGGCAAAATCGCTGATTCGTAAATATCGCTGACACATCAAAATTCGCAAGCATAATTTCGTCAATTTTCCATCAAGTTTTGTACTTTTTGTTTTATTACCTTCAGAAAAAGATTCTCTACCATTTCGTATGAAAAAATAGCAAAAAAAATTTTTTTTTATTTAAATTCTTGGACCCTGGTGCACAGTTTGAAATTTGCCTCTGGGCCCTGAAAGGGTTAAATAATATATGTAATTTAAAAATCAGAAATATTTACATTTTAATTTATAAATAAGTTTATTCAGGTATACACAAATACAGTTACATACATAGATTATCATACATAGCAGCATATGTGTAAAGTACCCAGGATAACCCAAAAAATTCAAGAGTGACATATTTCCATTGGTGTCCATTTATATTTACACTTATATTTACTTTTATACTTACACTTTTATATTTACACTTACCTTGGAGATGTTAGTTTAATTGGTTAGTTTGATGAAGGAGATGTTGGCAGAGGTTTAGGGTGGTGGAAGATAGCAGGGCGGTGTATGTTCAGCAGTCCTATACACATCCAACAACACTGGAGAGTTACTCTCATGTTGTTTTTCTGTCGCTTACTCGCTTAACTTAGTTGCTACACTGTTAATTCTACACTTTATCACTGGCTGGCACTATAGCCTTTATTGATACCTGCTGCTTTAGTATCATACATATTGTAGAATCACTGAATCACTGCAGAAGGCACATTCTCCCCTCTCTCTTCCTCTACTTTAGTACTTTGCTATGAGTTTTTTCTTGAATTCTATTGTGTTTCTCACCTTCTTTACCAAAGGGCTGGCACTAGGAGCTTTCTTTGGGCCCATGGTGGCTTATTTAGCAGTTGCAAGCACAAAAAAAAAAAAAAAATGAATTATTATGAAATGTGTTGTATGAACCCGTGGGGTGATGGTCACATGCTTGTAAACAATGGCACACCGAGTGTGAATAGTGAGGGAGACTGCTTTGTGAGTGTTCACTGACGGGCAGATGTGTACCAGAAGGTTGCCAAATCATGAGTCCAATCACGAACCACGAAGCTAAACTTTTTTCACGAAGCTAAATTTTGCCGAAAGTTGGATTTCACGAAAGTCGCGGCCGCCAAAGGGCAGGGGTCCACTGTATATGCTTCTAAACTGATGTATTCTGAGCACCTCTGCAAAAACAGTGATTATGTGTGAATAAGGATGAAAGTATTGAATGAGGATGAAAGTATTTTTTTTGGGGGGGGGGGGATGTTCGTTCTTTTTGGGTCACCCTGCCTCGGTGGGAGACGGCGGACTTGTAAAAAAAAAAAAAAAAAAAAATTCAGGTGTATAAATGGAAAACAGGAATTAATAATGAGGATGTAAATAGCATGCTAAAAATATCTAACATAGACAGGACTCGCAGTAATGCCTTTAAATTGGAAAAATTCAGGTTCAGGAAGGATATAGGAAAACACTGGTTTGGTAATAGAGTTGTGGATGAGTGGAACAAACTCCCGAGTACCGTCACAGAAGCTAAGACGTTGTGTAGTTATAAAAATACGTTAGATAAATACATGAGTGGGTGTGAGTTGGACCTGACTAGCTTGTGCTACTAGGTCAGATGCCGTGCTCCTCCCTTAAGTGACGTGTCTGACCTCACTAGGTCAAGGCATTAGCTTAAGCCAGTGGGAGAATTGGACCTGCCTCGCATAAGCCAGTAGGCCTGTTGCAGTGTTCTTTCTTTCTTATGTTCTTACATATTTCAAATCTTACCTTACTAACAAGCAGCAATACGTCTAGGCAACACACCTCCCCACTCTTAAAAGACCTAAACTTACTCACTGTACAGAACATTCACACCTACTATTGTGCAACCTACATTTACAAAACCTTAAATTCTAATATTAACCCTGAACTAAAACGCTTTCTTGATAGTTGCAACATGACACAGACACAATAAAAGGGCCTAAAATCTGGAACTCCCTGCATGAAAACTCTAGAACTGCAGACTCAACCACCATTTTCAAAACTACCATTAAAAAACATCTTATCTCCCTAACACACTCCATCATCAGCTACCCAAATGAAAACCACCTAATTCTCTTCTTTGTATCATGTACATATTCAAAACAACATAATCTTACTCTCGTTATCTGTAATTCCTCCCTAATTTACACTTACACCCACCCAAATGACTGTAAACATAAAATTCCTAGTACAGTGGAACCTCGGCTAACGAATGCCCCACCATGCAGATTTTTCAGGATACGAACCATCATTTGGTCGATTTTTTGCTTCTGGAGACGAAGGAAATTTCAGGATGCGAACTTCCCCCCCTCAAGGGAGGTTCCTTAACCCTTTGACTGTCGAAGGGCCCAATCCTGAAGTGTCTCTTGGTGTCGCAAAATATTCGAAAAAAAAAAAATTTTTTTTCTTATGAAAATGTTAAGATTATTTTTCTGATTGTTTTAGTCCCAAAAATTTTTTTTTCCCAACAGTACTTACCGAGATATAGAGTCCTGAAGTTTGCTGAAATTGATCTGCTAGCGGCAACAGCGGCGACTGCCGCTCACCCGGTAAACTTTGATTTACTTGTATTCGATGGTTTCTTGTTTTTTTCACTATTTTATTTTTTCACATAACTTTTGTGGCCTGTGAGACCAAATTATTGTGCAATGTTCAAATATACACTCGTTGAATGTAACACAATTATAGCAAAAACACTCGTATCATTATAATGTTGCTAAAACTTGTTTACACAATGTAAACAAATGTTTATTACGATTGTTTTATAATATATATACATATGTACAATCACTGGACACTTTTCTAGAAGTGCTGCAGCTTGTGGAATTCTTTGAAACATGGGTATAAGCACAATGGTGTCTTACACTCCTCACACATAAAACGAGTGTCTCTGCGTTTTTGTGGGCGTTTTGTGGTATGTCCACAGACAAAACACCTCTTCTGAGCATTTTTCTTGGCAGTAATATGGGGTAGTGATCACCAGGCCTCAGACGAGAGGACATGTGTTGATAATTTCGTGGGCGCTGGTCTATTGCAGGTGTTGTTTCTTGGTACTTGAATATTATTTGTCTGATGACTGACAAACAAAATTCACCATATTTGGGTTTGTTCTTGGTCTTCAACTTATACATATTATAAGCATTCAGCATGGAAATGTCAAGAAGATGGAAAAACAGCTTTATGTACCACTTATAACTCTTGCGAACACAGTCAGCAAACCCAATCTGCATGTCACATTTGTCCACTAAGCGCATATTGAGGTTGTAATCCATCACAGCTGCAGGTTTTACAATGGGTTCATTGGTCTCTCTATTCTGCTTGCCAGTGTCTACCATTTGTGTCGGTGAACTGATGTCAGCAGTGTGACATCACGTTTGTCATGCCACCGAAATGCCATGATGTCATTGGCAGCAAACACCTGCACTTCACCTCTATGACTGCCAGCTTCAAACCTAGGCATATGTTTACGATTTCTACGCACTGTGCCACACACATCTGTCATGTTCATACGTAAGAAATCACTGAGTATAGGGCTTGTGTACCAGTTATCAGTATATAAAATATGCCACTTACCAAGATATGGCTCCATCATTGTTCTAACCACATCACCAGAGATACCCAGTAACTTCCTGGTATCTTCCATTGTTTTACCGCCAGTGTACACAATTATATCCAAAACCAGACCAGTTTTGCAATCACACAGAACAAATAACTTTATACCAAAGCGTTTCCTCTTGCTTGGTATATACTGCTTGAATGAGAGTCTTCCTTTGAACAAAATCAAAGACTCGTCAATAACAAGCTTCCTGAAGGGATAAAAATACATACAGCACTTTTGTTTCAGGTACATAAACACATGTCTGATCTTACATAACCTGTCGCTTCTGTCAGGCCTGGTTTTGTCTGAAAAGTGTAACATACGTAACAGTAACACAAATCTATTCAATGGTATAATGTCACTGAAAGCAGGGGTTGAAATCAGGCGGTCTGTCGCCCAGTATGTGTTGACACTATGCTTATACACATGTGGCATAAGCATTGTTGTGGCAAAGAACAGATACATCTCTGCCACAGTTGTGTCCTTCCACTGGTGTAGGCGTGATCTTGGTGACAGAATAGTGTTTGCCATGGTGTACTCATAGTATGTATTGCTTTCCCTGACAATAATGTCCATCAAGGGTTCATCGAAGAACAACTGAAAGCATTCCAGTTCAGTGGGATTGTTCCCAAGTGTACATGATGGCCGTATTCCACTTTGTCCTCCATCAAAGTTATGGGGATTGGGAACAAACTCGTCATCTTGCTGCTAATCCCAGATGCGGTCAGCTGGTGCGTTCTGGATATTGTAATGTCGTTGTGGTTATGCAGGTTGTGGTTGTGGTTGTGAGAGTGTGGGGTCGGCCGAGACTGGTTGTAGTTGTGCAGAGTCAGCAGCGCGGGCAGTAGCGTGGCCCGCTGCTGGTGTCACATGACTCATGCCACCATCACTATCACCACCACCGCCTGCTGCCTCACTCACATCATTTATACCCATCGTAACAATATCGTCATCTTCACTATCAGGACGTGGTGTAGGGCCACGGGATGTGCTCCAAGATGTACTCCTTCTTCTTGGAAGAGCATATGGCACACTACCAGACCGCATGCGCCGTCGTATATACTGCCGCTTCACTGGGGAATATTCACCCTGTCACAACTAGAACTGCTTTCAATAACCTTGAAATCACTATCACTATCACTTGCACTGCTCACATCTGAGTCTTGTACACCAAATAGTTTCCTCTTTCGTCCTGGTACAGGTGAACATGAACGAGCCGGCCCAGCACCAGAGGTGGAAGGTTGTGGGTCATCTGGGTTTTCATCACTAATTATGTTATCCTGGGTAATTTTCTCGGTCACACCCGCTTCAAAACCATGGAATTCACTTTCACTGACACTATCATCACTGTTTGAGCTATCACTTGGGAACAAAAGACCTCCAATCCGCCGAGGAGTGAGGAACTTCTTACCGCGAGGCATCGTGAAAATGGACTACCAAGATGGCATTCCCACAATGCACCGCTGAGTCCCAGATTTTTTTCACAGGGTGCACACCGACCACTGAGACCCATTCTCTCTCGTGTAGGCCTACCAGCCCTCTCCCACTTGATTTGAAGCCGCTCAAATTTATGCGTATAGATACGTCAAACACGGTATCTCCCATGACGTATATATACGTCCGCGACAGTCAAAGGGTTAATTCTTTCAGGGTCCAGAGCCCAAATTTCGAAGAGTGCACCAGTGTCCAACAATTTTCAAAAAATAATTTTGTTATTTTTTCTTATGAAATGGTAGAGAATCTTTCTGAAGGTAATAAAACAAAAAGTACGAAATTTGATGGAAAATTGATGAAATTATGCTCTCACGAATTTTGATGTGTCAGTGATATTTACGCATCAGCGATTTTGCGGACTTTGACTCCCATTTTAGGCCAATTACATTATTCCAGTCGACCAAATTCTTAGCTATTTCACTAGTATTACTTCTATTCTATCGATTGAGCACAAGAATTCACCAAGTCAACCGTTTCAACTACAAAACAAAGTGATCGGAAATTGGTAATTTGCCCAATTTAACCCTTTGAGGGTCGCCAGGCCCTCTCAAGAGACTTGTTCTCAGGGTCGCAAAAATGAAAAAAAAAAAAAATTCTTGTGAAAAGATGGAGACTTTTCCCGATCATAATGACACCAAAAGTATGAAATTTTATGGAAAACTTACGGAATTATGCTCTCGCGAAGTTAGCGGTCTCAACGATGTTTACGCATCGGCGATTTTGCCCACTTTGAGCACTATTTTCGGCCAATTCCAGAGTACTAGTCGACAGAAATCATAACTATTTCGCTAGAACTCCGTTTTTTCTGTCGATTGAGTACAAGAAACCACCCATTTACCGATTTCAACTATCCAATAAATTGGTCAGAATTTAGCAATTTTGCCAATTTCACACAAATTTCAAAAGATGCCAATTTCCAAATAGAGTCCAGAATAAACAAGAAAGACATTCCTGGCACTAAAATAACATTTCCTCTGTTCATTAGTCATGTCCCCATGCCCCTCTTACTTTCTTTTGCTTTCCACTTTGATTTTTTATTCTCACAAAAAAAATGAAGATTTACTGTTATGCAGACTACTGCATTAGTGTAGAAATGGTATAAATAATATCGGCGTACTAGTACAGTGGACCCCCGCATAACGATATTAATCCGTTCATGTGAGCTCATTGTTATGCGAAATTATCGTTATGCGAATGAATTTTCCCCATAAGAAATAATGGAAATCAAATTAATCCGTGCAAGACACCCCAAAGTATGAAAAAAAAACATTTTTACCACATGAAATATTAATTTTAATACACACAAACTGAAAAAGGCATGCACAATTACATGACACTTACCTTTATTGAAGATCTGGTGATGATTGATGGGATGGGAGGAGGAGAGAGTCTTAATGTTTAGAAGGGGAATCCCCTTCCATTAAGACTTGAGGTGTCAAGTCCTTTTCTGGGGTTACTTCCCTTCTTCTTTTAATGCCACTAGGACCAGCTTCAGAGTCACTGGACTTCTGTCGCACAACATATCTGTCCATAGTGGCCTGTACCTCTCGTTCCTTTATGACTTCCCTAAAGTGTTTCACAACATTGTCAGTGTAATAGTCACCAGCACGGCTTGCAATAGCTGTGTGAGGGTGATTTTCATCCATAAAGGTTTGCACTTTCAGCCACATTACACAGATTTCCTTAATCTTTGTAGTAGTCAACTTCTTCAATTTCTCTCTCCCTTCCTCCGAACCAGTTTCCTCAGGTCTGGCCTCTTGCTGTTGAAGTTGATCTAGCAGCTCATCAGTGGTTATTTCTTCACTGTCCTCCTCCACCAACTCTTCCACATCATCCCCACTAACCTCCAACCCCAAGGACTTCCCCAATGCCACAACTGATTCCTCAACTGGCATAGGATTCCTAGGGTTAGCCTCAAACCCTTCAAAATCCCTTTGGTCTACACATTCTGGCCACAGTTTCTTCCAAGCAGAGTTCAAGGTCCTCTTAGTCACTCCCTCCCAAGCCTTACCTATAAGGTTTACACAATTGAGGATATTAAAGTGATCTCTCCAAAACTCTCTTAGAGTCAGTTGAGTTTCTGAGGTCACTACAAAGCACCTTTCAAACAGAGCTTTTGTGTACAGTTTTTTGAAATTTGCAATAACCTGCTGGTCCATGGGCTGCAGGAGAGGAGTGGTATTAGGAGACAAAAACTTCACCTTAATGAACCTCATGTCCCCATAAAGTCACTCTGCCACGTCTGTAGGATGACCAGGGGCATTGTCTAACACCAGGAGGCACTTAAGGTCTAATTTCTTTTCAGTTAGGTAATCTTTCACATTGGGGGCAAATGCATGGTGTAACCAGTCATAGAAAAAGTCCCTAGTGACCCATGCCTTACTGTTTGCCCTCCACAGCACACACAAATTAGCCTTGAGGATATTCTTTTGCCTGAATTCTCTGGGAGTTTCTGAGTGATACACTAATAAAGGCTTCACTTTGCAATCACCACTAGCATTGGAACACATCAACAGAGTAAGTCTGTCTTTCATATTATTATTATTATTATAATCAAAAAAGAAGCGCTAAGCCACAAGGGCTATACAGTGCTGCAGGGTAGGGAAGGAAGCGAGGGTATTGGATGGCAGAAGGGAGGAGGGATGATCAGTAGGTTACAGAAAACAGCGGGGCAGGGGATAGTACGGGGGTAGGGGGTAGCAAGAGATTAAAGTAGAAAGGGCTGAAGGTATCAGAATTTGTGAAGTCAGTCAGTTGTTGTCAAAAAGTCAACGAGAGAGTCTGGATGAAAGGTGGGTCCATCAGCGAGAAGGGAAGGTAAAGAGAAAGCAGCAGAGAGAAGACGACGACGGAGGTAAATTCTGCGTGCTCGTTGATAAAGTGGGCAGTCCAACAGAATGTGGCTGACTGATAATGGAACTTGGCAATTCTCACAGAGAGGAGCAGGGCGCCTCTCCATGAGATATCCATGAGTAAGACGAGTATGGCCAATGCGAAGACGGGAGAGAGTAGTCTCCCAACCTCGACACTGGTGATAAGAAGACGGCCAGTAACCTATACTCGGTTTAATAGATTGAAGTTTGTTGCCGAGCATAGTAGACGAACGTTGTTGCCAACGGGTGTGAAGTTGGGAAGATATTGCAGCAAAATAGTCCATAAATGGAATACCTCTACATGAAACTGGTAGGTCATGTACTGCTGACCGCGCAGCAGTGTCTGCCTGTTCATTGCCCTGTACGTCAACATGACCAGGGACCCAACAAAAAACAATATCTTTATGCTTGGTAAAGATGAGGCGTAGTCAAAGTTGGATACGGAGGACTAAGGGGTGAGGTGTATCAAATTTTTGTATAGCCTGTAAAGCACTAAGGGAGTCCGAGACAACCACAAATGATGACACAGGCATAGATGCAATACGGGTAAGTGCTGTAAGGATGGCATACAATTCAGCAGTAAAAATACTAGCCGAAGATAGTAAATGCCCTTGTACGACGCTGTCTGGAAACACTGCTGCGAATCCTACGCCGTCAGAAGACTTAGAGCCATCTGTGTACAAAGCAATGGCATGAGAATGAGAGTGAAAGTGGTCAAGAAAATGAGAGCGGGAAGCGACCGTAGACAGTTGGGCTTTTGAGCAAGGGAGAGAGAAAGAACAGACTCGAACAGCTGGAACTTCCCAGGGGGGTAGGGAAAAGTGAGATGCTACATGTACATAGAAAGGTGGTAGTTGAAGAGAAGACAAGAGCGAATGAAGGCGAAGAGAGAAGGGACGGAGTAAACAGGGGCGGCGAACAAATAAAGAATGTCTACTAATACAGTGGACCCCCGCATACCAGACGCCTTGCATAACGGACAATCCGCATACCGGACGCTTTGATCGCTAAAATTTTGCCTCACATACCGCCCAAAAACCCGCTCAGCGCCCTTCGTCCGAGACGCGTCCAATGTGCGGCCTGAGCCACGCTCACATGTTCCGCCGGTGGCATTGTTTACCAGCCAGCCTCCGCGGTAACATCCAAGCATACAATCGGAACATTTCGTATTATTACAGTGTTTTTGGTGATTTTTTTTCTGGAAAATAAGTGACCATGGGCCCCAAGAAAGCTTCTAGTGCCAACCCTACAGCAATAAGGGTGAGAATTACTATGGAGATGAAGAAAAAGATCATTGTTAAGTATGAAAGTGGAGTGCGTGTCTCCGAGCTGGCCAGGTTGTACAATAAACCCCAATCAACCATCGCTACTATTGGTGGTACAGCTGCTGCTGCTGCTGTACCACCGTCAGCTGCTGCTGCACTGTCAGCTGCTGCTGCACTGTCAGCTGCTGCTGCACTGTCAGCTGCTCCTGCTGCTGTAGTACCGTCTGCTGCTGCTGTAGCATCGTCTGCTGCTGCTGTAGCATCGTCTGCTGCTGCTGTAGCATCGTCTGCTGCTGCTGTAGCATCGTCTGCTGCTGCTGTAGCATCGTCTGCTGCTGCTGTAGCATCGTCTGTTGCTGCTGTAGCATCGTCTGTTGCTGCTGTACCACCGTCAGCTGCTGCTGCTGCTGTAGCATTGTCTGCTGCTGCTGTAGCATCGTCTGTTGCTGCTGTAGCATCGTCTGTTGCTGCTGTACCACCGTCAGCTGCTGCTGCTGTAGCACCGTCTGCTGCTGCTGCTGCTGTAGCATCGTCTGCTGCTGCTGTAGCATTCTTCTGCTGCTGCTGTAGCATCGTCTGCTGCTGCTGTAACATCGTCAGTTGCTGCTGTAGCATCGTCTGCTGCTGCTGTAGCATCGTCTGTTGCTGCTGTAGCATCGTCTGTTGCTGCTGTACCACCGTCAGCTGCTGCTGCTGCTGTAGCATCGTCTGCTGCTGCTGCTGCTGTAGCATCGTCTGCTGCTGCTGTAACATCGTCAGTTGCTGCTGTAGCATCATCTGCTGCTGCTGTAACATCGTCAGTTGCTGCTGTAGCATCGTCTGCTGCTGCTGTAGCATCGTCTGTTGCTGCTGTAGCATCGTCTGTTGCTGCTGTACCACCGTCAGCTGCTGCTGCTGCTGTAGCGTCGTCTGCTGCTGCTGTAGCGTCGTCTGCTGCTGCTGTAACATCGTCAGTTGCTGCTGTAGCATCGTCTGCTGCTGCTGTAGCATCGTCTGTTGGTGCTGTACCACCGTCAGCTGCTGCTGCTGCTGTAGCACCGTTGTTGGTGTGGCTTATTGAGAATACCAAGAAACAATTAACCCCAGAGGATTTGCCACCCAGGATAGCCCAAAAAAGTCAGTGTCATCGAAGACTGTCTAACTTATTTCCATTGGGGTCCTTAATCTTGTCTCCCAGGATGCAACCCACACCAGTCGACTAACACCCAGGTGAACAGGGAAAATGCCTGGAACTAGTGCTCATATTGGTGAATTTAGAGCCAGCAAAGGTTGGTTTGAGAGATTTAAGAATCGTAGTGACATACACAGTGTGATAAGGCCTGTTCTGGAAGAAAATACCAAACAGGACCTACAGTACTCAGGAGGAAAAGGCACTCCCAGGACACAGTGTCTCATCAGTCATTGCTGCATCTTCAATAAAGGTAAGTGTCATTTATTCTTCATTTAGTAGAGTAGTACATGCACAATATATATTGTGCATGTACTACTCTACTATTGTGCATGTATCCTTCTCTTTGTGTGTAGGAAAATGTATATTTCATGTGGTAAAAATTTTTTTTTCATACTTTTGGGTGTCTTGCACGGATTAATTTGATTTCCATTATTTCTTATGGGGAAAATTCATTCGCATACCGAACATTTCGCATAACAGCCAGCCCTCTTGCATGGATTAAGGTCGCTATGCGGGGGTCCACTGTATCAGTGACCATTCTATAAATGGAAGGATTGCAGAGATCATGAGAGTGTACATAGTAGCGAAGGCAATGGGCATCACGGCGATCGGATAAGGATGGAACGTTCGCTTCTGCATAGAGGCTCTCGACAGGGGAAGAGCGAAAAGCACCAAGGCATAAACGTAATCCTTGGTGATGAATGGGGTTAAGGCTATTGAGAGTAGCAGGAGATGCCGCTGAATAGATCTGGTCACCATAATCAAGTTTCAATAAGATAAGGGTGGAATGTAGGCGAAGGAGGGTTCGACGATCAGCTCCCCATGAAAGATGAGCAAGGGTTTTAAGGAGGTTCAGCCGGCTGTGGCAAGTTGCCTTCAGAGAGGTAATGTGAGGTTTCCAGGATAACCTACGATCAAAGAGGAGGCCCAGAAACTTGACTGTATCACGTTCAGGGATACGGGAGCCATAGAGGTACAAAGGATGATCGGAGATGACAGAGTGTCTAGTGAAAGTAATTTGGTGGGTTTTAGTGCTGGAAAATTTAAACCCACGTGTGGTGGCCCAATTGGAAACACGGTCAACTGCATGCTGGAGAGAAACTGTAATAAGGTGACAGTCAGCGCCTGCACAGGCAATAGCGAAGTCATCAACACAGAGTGATGACCAAATATTTAATGGAAGACTAGAGGCCAAATCATTAATAGCAAGGAGAAAAAGTGTTGTGCTCAGAACACATCCCTGGGGGACACCTTCAGCTTGGATAAAGTCTGGGGAGAGCACATTATTAACCCAAACACGGAAATGCCTGTCAGTTAAAAAGTTCTTAAGGAAGGATGGTAGATTGCCTCGAAGGCCTAAGGAGTGGGCTTGGGCTAAAATATTATACCTCCAAGTTGTGTCATATGCCTTCTCAAGGTCTAAAAATATGGCAATAACTGAGTGGTTATTCGCAAAGGCATTACAGACATACGTATCCAAGCGTAGTAAGGGTCCTATGGTAGAACGTCCCTTACGAAAGCCATATTGACGAGTGGAGAGACTGTTGTGTGTCTCTAAATACCACACTAAAGTCTATTTACTAGGCGTTTCCATCACTTTGCAAACTGCACTGGTAAGAGCAATGGGACGATAGTGGGAGGTTCATGTCCCATAGTGCCTGGTTTGCGGAAAAGGGAGAACAATGGCGGATTTCCACAGCTGTGGAAGAACTCCTTGTGACCAAATAAGATTGTAAAGGCGTATAGGACTGCAAGGGCTGACTGATGTAAATGTTGTAGCATACGAATATGAATGTCGTCGGGCCCAGCTGCCGATGATCGGCAAGCTG
This sequence comes from Cherax quadricarinatus, assembly GCF_026875155.1. NCBI lineage: Eukaryota > Metazoa > Arthropoda > Malacostraca > Decapoda > Parastacidae > Cherax > Cherax quadricarinatus. The sequence goes on from NC_069416.1 coordinate 7,874,635, forward strand.
AGAGTGTTGCCTCCAGTTCTTGAAGTGTAAAAGGCACATTATACTGTTCTTCTCTGAGAGAAGATAAGTCCAAGGGTGCTAACTCTCTGCCAGACTTTGAGGAAAGAAATGAGGGGCATAGATGGAGTCCCTGAGAAATACGGACCAGATGATTGCCAATTTCATTGGCAACATCTAGTGGGTTTGCTATATCAACACCGGCAACCCGCAGAACAGGAGCCGGGTCAGGAGAATATTTACCACTCAGTTTTCGTACTTTTTCCAGGACTGCACTCATAGAGGAAGCAGAGGTGATGGTGGAGACATAATCTCGCCAGCAAGTGCGTTTAGCGTCACGGATGACACGGCGAGCGATCGCACGCTTCTGCTTAAATTCAAGAAGTCTCTCTGTGGTTCTATTGTACCAGTACCTGCCCCATGCAGCACGTTTCAAACGTACTGCACGAGCACAAGCAGGAGACCACCAAGGCACGCATTTCTGAGAATGCCTGCCCGAAGTTGGGGTATAGAATGAGAAGCTGCGGTTAAAACGGAGGATGAGAAGAGGTGTAAAAGCTCATCGATGGAGGACGAAGAAGGAACCTCTCTAAAAACAGTTAGGTGTTGAGTAAAGGTTCCAATTTGCCTGATCAAATTGCCAGCGTGGGATGCGAAGAGGGGTGAATATTAAAGGGGAAGTAAGAATGATTGGGAAATGATCGCTGTCATGTATGTCCGGAAGAACAGACCAAGTGAAGTCTAATGCGGAGGAGGAAGAGCAGACTGAGAGATCGATGCAAGAGAGAGTGTGAGTCCGAGGATCAAAATGGGTGTGAGTACCTGTATTTAAAACATGGAGGGGGTGGGTGGCAAGAAAAGCCTCTAACTGAATGCCACGGGAATCACAGTGAGACCCCCCCCCCCCCCAGAGGAAATGGTGGGCATTAAAATCACCAAGCAACAGAATCGGTGGTGGTAATGACGAAACAAGAAAGGCAATATCCGGAATAGATAATGCCCGAAAAGGAGAGAGATATAAAGAACAGAGCGTATACCACCTATGCAAGTGGATACGGGCTGCTGTGTAATGCAGCGAAGTACAAACAAATAGCTGATGGTACGGAATATCAGTGCGTAGAAGAAGGGCACTTTCATTAAAGGTCCCATCAGGAAAAGGATCTGAAGAATACAATAAATTATAGCCTGACATGGGAGAGATAACAGCAGAGTGTAATTTTGGTTCCTGTAAGCAAACACCAACAGGGGAAAACTGGGAGAGTAACATCTGAAGCTCACCCCGATTACCCCTGAGGCCGTGTATATTCCACTGTAAATAGGCCATGATTGGCAATGATAAAGATACCTGAAATCCGCAGGTAAGGGTTCCTATGGACTAGAGGGGTTAGAAAAGTCCACATGAGGAGGCAGTGGAAAACGTTCAAGCAGCGAAGGAACGGTGCGCTGTGAAGAAAGGAGTTGCACAGATGGAGTAGAGGAGAGAGAAGGAGCGGAGGGTGGATCAGTGTCCATTGATGGTATTGGTCCTGCAATATATTCAGAGATTGCTTCAAGTGTTTCAGAATTCAGAGACGTCATATGGGAGACAATATTGGAAATGGTAGGGGGAGGATGAGTAAAGATTGGAACTGTAATGGACTGTACCAAGGTAGGGGGGGACGGAAGGGTGGAGGGAACTGGAGAAGTGTGGAAGGGGACAGAAGAGGCAGAAACCTGGGAGGTGGCCGAAGAGGAAGAAACTTGGGAGGGAACAGGGGAGGAAGGTGCAGTACGAGGAGGAGGGTGAACCTCTACACTTGTAACAGAGCCAATGAGAGGGGGAGAACCAGGTACAGAGACAGGGAAGGGAAAATGAGGAGGTGGAAGATGGGTAGGAGGTGTTAACGGACCTTTTTTTGACTTTTGAGAAGTAGAGGGACGATTGGGAGGAGGTGTCATACGAGATCTCGTCGCTACTGAGGCTTGTGAGTGAGAACACGAAGAAGCAAGATCAGACTGAGACGTTGAAGTAGGGACGTCTGAGCCGAGGACAGCAAAAGAATTAGCTACAGGAGTGACTATGGGAGAGGTAACCACAGAGGTGGGTGCAGAAGATGGGATACCAGAAGTGGGGGGACATTTTGAAACACGGGAATAAGAAATACGAGGTAGTCTCCCTTGGAGGCGGAGATGAGAAACTGCCATGGCATAAGGGAGACCTTCTGCCTCTTTGAGGTAACGGATTTCCAGCTCGTTTAAGTAGACTTGACAACGGCGAGAGTACGAAGGGTGAGCCTCATGACAATTAAGGCAAGAGGGAGGTCGATTGCAAGACGTATTAGAATGGTCATCGGCACCACAGACTGGGCATTCGGCGATAGATCTGCAATATTTCGCTGGATGGCCAAATCGCCAGCAATTTCTACACTGTTGCGGTGTAGGGATCACCTTTCGTACTTGTAACCGATGTCCTGCTACATAAACTGAGGATGGGAGTTCACGGCTGTCAAAAGTTAAACGAGCCACATTGCTAGGGTATATCTCCGCCCGCGGGCAGAAGAACGTAAGTGTCTACCTTGAGGATTGGGAGATCTTGGAGTTCCAGCTGTTCAAGAATGTCAGTGCCACATGTCTGGAAATTTTGTTGAACTATGGTATGGGGCAGAATGATGGTACCACTACAAGAATTGAGGGAATGATGCTTTTCAATAGTTACAGGAACAGTATCGATATGGGAAAGACGAGAAAGCTCATGAGCCTGGGTAGCATTCTGTATGGTGACGATGCGCGTACCGCTCTTAAGAGCATGAAAAGAAATATCTTTACCAACATGGCGTAGGAGTGCCTTGCCAATACTGTGGTCAGAAAGATAGGCAGTAGAGGAAGTCGGTCGTAAAGTGAAGAATTTAGTCCACTGTGCAGTCTGAAACTGAGCGTGGAAATGTAGTGAAGGACGTGTCGATCTTTTCTGAGAAGAACGAGAAGGTGGAGAAGTATCATCAGCAGGTAAGTGTCGTTGTCGTTTAGGCGTGGGACCAGAGTTGGTCCGACGTGGAACGGGCCGGCGATTCAAAAATTGCCGCACCGTAGAGGGAGAGGCCGGAAGCATAGTCAGAGGAGAGTGAAGGTCAGATAAATCGAAGGAGTCAGTCGAGGCCTCAGTACCTGAAGCGGGTGAGGAAACAGCACCGCAAGAGGTACAGAGGCATGAGGAGTGTCCGAAGAGTGGTCCAAAGACGAGGCGGGGTCAGAACGGGGTGCGGTATCAAGAAGGGGCCCGGGGATAGCAGGTTCATGGACTAGGGCTGCCATGGTTAGGTTACTTCTTTCGTTTTGTTTTTAAGAAAAAAAAAAGAAGAAAAGAAAATAAAAATAAAAAAAAAAAAGAATAAAAAAAGGGGGGACCGGGGAGGGATAGTTCCTAGGAGGAATGAAAGGGCCACAAATCTCCCTCCTCGCCCAAGAGGACCTCAGCACCGCAAGTAGCGCAGATGCAGCATGGAACCCGTGCCATACCCTACCCATCATGCCAGTAAACCGGTAATCAGGGATAGCAACCTCACATCTGCCGAGCTACCTCGGTGGACAAAAGAGAGGGTGGCCGGAAATCCGCCACAAAGCATACCTCCTTCGGCCACCACCCCCGGAATCCGAAAGGTGGCTTCCAGAGATACACCCGTCGCCCGAGAGACACCCAAAGTCACCCTCCGGGATACCGGAGAGGGATCAGGACATCCCCAGGCAATCCAGATTCCACGGCAAACTACGCCACCGCATAGAACCTCAACGGAATGGGATGGACCCCGGTACCCTTTCCCCTACCTAGGAACTAGCGTGCCTGTGGGGGAAAAAAAAAAAAAGGCCAAAAAGGAAGGGCAAAAGGGAGGGGTGGGGAGGAGGAGGAGTAGGAAAGGAAAAAGGGGAGGATGGGATAGGGAACGTGGGATTGGGGGGTAATTAGGTTCGGTCTGAGGAAGTAGACCGACAGGTCTAATTCCTCAGACCAAGAGCCTCTTCACCATGCCAAGGAGCCCCCCTTGAAGAGGCTGTCTTTCATAGGCTTATGTCCTGGGAGTGCCTTTTCCTCCTGAGTAATGTAGGTCCTGCTTGGCATTTTCTTCCAAAACAGGCCTGTTTCATCACAATTAAACACTTGTTCAGGTTTCAGTTCTTCACTGTCTATGTACTCCTTGAATTCCTGCACATATTTTTCAGCTGCTTTGTGGTCCGAACTGGCAGCCTCACCATGCCTTATCACACTATGTATGCCATTACGCTTCTTAAATCTCTCAAACCAACCTTTGCTGGCCTTAAATTCACTCACATCATCACTAGTTGCAGGCATTTTTTTAATTAAATCCTGATGCAACTTCCTAGCCTTTTCACTTATGATCACTTGAGAGATGCTATCTCCTGCTATCTGTTTTTCATTTATCCACACCAATAAGAGTCTCTCAACATCTTCCATCACTTGTGATCTCTGTTTCGAAAACACAGTTGAACCTTTGGCAAGAACAGCTTCCTTGATTGCCTTTTTGTTGCCCACAATAGTAGCGATGGTTGACTGGGGTTTATTATACAACCTGGCCAGCTCGGAGACACACTCCACTTTCATACTTATCAATGATCTCTTTCTTCATCTCTATAGTAATTCTCACCCTTATTCCTGTAGGGTTGGCACTAGAAGCTTTCTTGAGGCCCATGGTCACTTATTTTGCAGATAAAATCACCAAAAACACTGTAATAATACGAAATGTTCCGATTGCATGCTTGGATGTTACCGCAGAGGCTGGCTGGTAAACAATGCCACCGGCGGAACATGTGAGGCTGGCTAAGGCCGCACATTAGACGCGTCTCAGATGAACAGCGTTGAGCGGGTTTTTTAGCAGTATGCGAGGCAAAATCTTAGCGATAAAATGTATCGGTATGCGGATTTAACGTTATGTAAGGCCAACGGTATGCGGGGGTCCACTGTACATCAAAAACCCTGGTGCGTAAACCATACTATTACGGCCGAAACCCCGAAAGGATTAATGCAAAGTTCTAAATACTCCAATTTCAAAACAGGATCCAGAATAAACAATGCAGGCATTCCTAGCACTAAACTAACATTCCCTCTGTTCGTTAGTTACATTTTCAGGCTTTACTAATGAATTCCATTTTGATTTTTTATTCACATAATGATTTTTTATTCAAACCAAAAAAGTAGAAGATTTACTGTTACGCAATATTGTAATAATTGTATAAATAATATCAGCACATTTGTGAACGTATATTAGACCCACCAGCATGTAATATACGTGTGAGGTCATTTGTTTACTCTTGAACATCAGCAAAAATTTAACATTTCTGCTGCTTTGAGCTAAGTTTCAAGCCATTTCCCGTACTAAAACCAATCAAAATCATCTCTATTTCTGTAATATTTCTTCCATTATATCAAATGAGACCAAGAAATCGCAAATACAACTATAAAAAACATACGAAAAAACACTGCAAAGTCGCTGTTTTAATAAAAAATTACGGTCTCAGTTTTTTCTCTCATTATGCACTATGTGCTGCAGGATTTGTTTTATGTGGTGCACACATACCACATAGATGTATTCTCTCATATCAAGACCAAAATTTGCCGCTCAGAGCTTATCAGAGTGAGCTGAGCTCATGACATAGATCTACAGTTTGGGCCCTGACAGTAAAGCCGTAGATCTACGGCACGGACCCTGAAGGAGTTAAATAAATAAAATATTTATTCTTTGCAAAGGTTACAACGTGTGTTTACATATCATAATATAATTGGAGCAAAGAAAGCCATTATCATGTCGAGGCATTTTGGGGAGACTTAACCTAATATTAATAGACTACTTAACCCCTTGACTGTCGCAACCCCAAATCCTGAGGTGTCTCCTGGTGTCGGAAATTTTTTGGGGAAAAAAAAAAATTTCTTATGAAATGATAGAGAATCTTTTCCCGATGGTAATGACAACAAAAGAACGAAATTTGATAGAAAACTTACGGAATTACGCTCTCGCAAAGTTGGCGACCTTGGCGATAATTACGAATCGGTGATTTTGCCTACTTTGAGCCCTATTTTCGGCTAATTCCATTGCTTTCAGTCGACCAAATTCATAGCTATTTCTTTAGAACTCCACTCGTTCTATTGACTGAGTACAAGAAACTGCCCATTTACTGATGTCAAATACCCAATAATGTGGTCAGAAATTTGCAATTTGACCAATTTCACACAAATTAAAAAATATGCCAATTTCAAACTAGGTTCCAGAATCAACAATGCAGACATTCCTGGCTCTAAAATAACATTTTCTTTGTTCATCAGTCACATCTCCAGGCCCCTCTGATATTACTCTTGATTTCTATTCTGAAGTTTTATACAAAAAAAAAAAAAAAAATTAGAAGATTTACTGTTATGCAGACTACTGTAATATTGTAATAGTAATTGTATAAATTATGTCAACCCATTCATGACTGCATATTGGACTGGCTAGTTGGACATTTATTGGACAATAACATTGTTTACTTTTGAACATCGGCAAAAATCAAACATTTCCCCTACTTTTAGCTCCATTTCAAGTTCTTTTCATAGTAAAACCAATCAAAATCACCTCTATTTCTATATGTTTTCCATTCTATCAAATGAGACCAAGAAAACGAGAATACAACCATAAATACTATACAGGTCTCCCTCAACATTCGCGAGGGTTAGGGGATCAAGAGCCTCGCAAATGTTGAAAAATCGCGAATATTTGGTGCCCCAATATATTGTAGGGAAATATAATACAATACTGCTTCCTTAACTTGTTGAACCATGAACAATCATAAAATATATGAAAACGTCGTAAATTGTACTAAATACATACATGGTATGGTTTAATAACATGTATGTTATTAAATACCACTGCCTCCACCACTTCCTCAACCACTGCGAGTCCCTAATACCCTCCCTCCGACCCCCGCAACTGGCAGCCAGCCCTCCCACCACTGTGTGGTGTTTTGTTTGTTCATTATTTGCTATTAAACTACAGTATAAATAATGTAAACCCATTCATGACTGCATATTGGAATGGCTATTCGGACAGGAATTGGACGGTGACATCATTATGTTTACTTTTGAGCACAGCAAAGAATCAAGCATTTCTGCTACTGCTAATAATAATAATAATAATAATAATAATAATAATAATAATAATAATAATAATAATAATAATAATAATAATAATAAATACGATAGAATTGAAGAAGGAAATTGTACAAAAATACGAGGGAGTGGTTGAGGCATCGTCAGTCACTGTGGCTTTGTTTATGCTGGAGTGAGCATTAGTCTCCGTGCTCTTCTAAACAATCCACAGTAAATTCTTTGTGTTTGGTGCTTGTAGATTGAGTGTGACTGAGTAGTAGAGGCAGTGATATTTAATAACATATTATTTTATAAATAATAATAGTACATATTATTAATAACATGTATTATTATTATTAATAACATTTATTATTATTATTATTAATAACATGTTATTAAATACCACTGCCTCAACTGCTGCCTCATCCACTGCCTCACCCACTGCCTCAACTGCTGCCTCACCCACTGCCTCACCCACTGCCTCAACTGCTGCCTCACCCACTGCCTCATCCACTGCCTCACCCACTGCCTCAACTGCTGCCTCACCCACTGCCTCAACTACTTCCTCACCCACTGCCTCTACCACTGCATCAACTGCTTCCTCAACCACTGCCTCAACTGCTTCCTCAACCACTGCCTCACCCACTGCCTCATCCACTGCCTCTACCACTCCAGTCACACTCAATCTACAACCACCGAACACAATAAATTACTGTGAAATGTTTGGAAGAGCAGGGAGACTAATATTCACTCCAGCATAAACAAAGCCACACTGACGGTGTGTCAACCACTTCCTTGTATTTTTGTACAATTTCTTCCTTCAATTCTATCGTATTTATTATTATTATTATTATTATTATTATTACTATTGTTATTATTAGCAGTAGCAGAAATGTTTGATTCTTTGCTGTGCTCAAGAGTAAACACATGATGTCACCTTCCAATACCTGTTCGAACAGCCATTCCAATATGCAGTCATGAATGGGTTTACATTATTTATACTGTAGTTTAATAGCAAATAATGAACAAACAAAACATTCACCACACTGGTGGGAGGGCTGGCTGCCAGTTGCGAGGTCGGAGGGAGGGTAGTAGGGACTCGTGGCGGGAAACTTGAATATGACTTGGCGGCTGGGAATTTGGAGGCTGGGAATTTGGCGGCTGGGAATTCGCGAATGTGTGAAGCCCGCGAAAGTTGAAAACGTGAATGTTGAGGGAGACCTGTACGAAAATACACGGCAAAGTCGCCATTTTAATCCAAAAATATGGTCGGAGTTTTTTTTTTTTCTCATGCACTGCATGCTGCAGGATTTTTTTTATATGGTGCACACTGACCACACAGACCCATTCTCTCACATGTGGGCCTACCAGCTTTCTCCTGCTTGATTTGAAGCTGCGGGGCCGCAGGGGCGTTGACCCCCGAAACTCTCTCCAGGTAAACTCCAGGTAAATACGTCAAACACGGTGACTCGTAAGGCGTATACAATGGACCCCCGAGTTTCGTCGGCATCGACTTCGTGATTGGACTCGTGATTCGGTGATCGTCTGGTACCTGTCTGCCCGTCACTGCGCACACAAAGCCAGTCTCCCACGCCATTCACATTCAGTGTGCCATTGTTTACTACCACGTGACCATCACCCTGCAGGTTCATACAATACATTTCATAATAATCCATTGTTTTTTGTGCTTGCAACTGCTAAATAAGTTACCATGGGCCCAAGGAAAGCAAGTGCAAGCCCTTTGGTAAAGAAAGCGAGGAACACGATCGAATTCAAGAAGGAAATCACTGAAAAATATGAGAGCGGAGTGCGTGTTACAGAACTTCCCAGGATATATGGCAAACCTCATTCAACCATCACTTCGATTGTGGCAAAGGGAAAGGCAATAAAGTGTGCTGTTGTTGCAAAAGGGGTAGATATGCTGACAAAAAAGAGATCGCAAATCCTCGAAGAAGTGGAAAGGTTATTGTTGGTGTGGATTACCCAAAAACAGTTAGCAGGAGATAGTATTATGCAGTCGTTACTATGTGAAGAGGCAAGGCAGTTGCATGACGATCTCGTACAGAAAATGCCTGCAACAAGTGGTGATGCTTGTGATTCTAAGGCCAGCAAAGGATGGTTTGAGAGATTTAAGAAGCGTAGTGGCATTCACAGTGTGATAAGGCATGGTGAGGCTGCCAGATCTGACAAAAAAGCAGCTGAAAAGTTTGTACAGGAGTTTAACCCCTTGACTGTCACAGGCCCCTTTCTGAAACTCATTCTATGCTGATAAATTTTTGGGAAAAAACAAAATTATTTTTTTCTTATGAAATGATAATCTTTTCCCGATGGTAATGACACCAAAAGTACAAAATTTGGTCAAAAACTTACGGAATTATGCTCCCGCAAAGTTAGCAGGACATACACGCATCGGCAATTTCGCCGACTTTGAGCCCTGTTTTTCGCCAATTCCGTTGTTCCAGTTGACCAAACTCATAGCTATTTCTTTAGAACTCCATTTTTTTCTATCAGTTGAGTACAAGAAACCGCCCAGTTACCGATTTGAACTACCCAATAAAGTGGTCAAATTGGCAATTTGGCCAATTTCACGCAAATTAAAAAAGATGTCAATTTCAAAATAGGGTCCAGAATAAACAATGTAGACATTCTTGGCACTAAAATAACATATCCTCTGTTCATTAGTCACGTCTCTAGACCCCTCTTATATTACTGCTTTCTATTTTGATTTTTTATTCATACAAAAAAATACAAAATTTACCGTTATGCAGACTACTGCATTATTGTAAAAATGGTATAAATAATATCAGTGCACTACTGAAAGAATATTAGACTCCCCAGTTGACGTGTATTGGACATGTGGTGTAATTTGCTTACTCCTGAGCTCAATTTCAAGGTCGTTTTCATCGTGAAAGTAATCGAAATCATCCCTATTTCTGTAATATGTTTTCCATTTTATCATGCGAGACAATGAAAACGAGAATACAACGATAAATACAGTGGACCCCCGACATTCGATGGCATCGACATTCGATGCATTTTAACTCAAAAATTTCGCCTCGACATTCGATACGATTCGTACGAGAAATGTCCACGTGTGGCCTGAACTGCCCCGTGTGTGCTAGTGTTTACAAGCCAGCCAGTGTGCACGCATCTAAGGATACATTCGGTACATTCCATATTATCCATATTATCACTGTTTTTGGTGCTTGTTTCTGCAAAATGAGTAACCATGGGCCCCAAGAAAGCTTCTAGTGCCAACCCTTCGAGAAAAAAAGGTGCTAATGACTATTGAAATGAAGAAAGAGATCATTGCAAAGTACGAAAGTGGAGTGCGTGTCGAAGTGCATGACGATTTGGTAAAGAAATTGCCTGCAACCAGTGGTGATGTGAGTGAATTTAAGGCCAGCAAAGGTTAGTTTGAAAGATTTAAGAATCGTAGTGGCATACACAGTGTGGTAAGGTATGGTGAGGCTCCCAGTTCAAGACCTAATGGAAGGGGATTCCCCTTCTAAACACTAACACCATCCACACTCTCCCCTCTTTCCATCCCATCAATCATCACCAGATCTTCATTAAAGGTAAGTGTCAATTATTCTATTGTTATTAATCTATTGTTATTGTAATTATTCTATTGCATTAAACTTAATATTTCATGTGGTAAATTTTTTTTTTCATGCTTTCGGGTGTCGTGCATGGATTAATTTGATTTCCATTATTTCTTATGGGGAAAATTAATTTGACTTTCGATATTTTCGACATTCGATGAGCTCTCAGGAACGGATTAATATCGAATGTCGGGGGTCCACTGTACTATACGAAAATACACCTCTAAGTCGGCGTTTTAATCCAAAAAAATCGTCAGTTGTTTTTTTTCACATTATTCACTGCGTGCTGCAGGATTTTTTTTATGTGGTGCACACTGACCACACAGACCCATTCTCTCACATGTGGGCCTACCAGCTTTCTCCCGCTTGATTTGAAGCCGCTAGAATTTACGCGTATAAATACATCAGAAACAGTGGTGCATAAGACGTATATATACGACCGAAACAGTCAAAGGCTTAAGGAGTGCGCAGACACTGGAGAATTGAAACCCCAACAAGTGTTTAATTGTGACGAAACAGGCCTCTTTTGGAAGAAAATGCCAAAAAGGACCTACATCATGCAGGAGGAAATGGCACTCCCAGAACACAAGACTATGAAGGGTAGGCTTACTCTCATGTTTTGTAGTAATGCTACTGGGGATTGCAAAGTGAAGCCTTTACTGGTGTATCACTGAAAATCCCAGAGTGGTCAAGAAAAACAGTGTCGCCAAGAGTAATTTGTGTGTGATGTGGAAGGCTAACAGTAAGGCATGAGTCACAAGGGAAATTTTCCTAGACTGGTTTAATGAAGTGTTTGGCTCCAGTGTGAATACCTCCTGGAAAATAAATTGCCACTCGAGTGCCTCCTGGTAATGGACATTGCTCCTGCTCATCCTCCAGACTTGGAAGAGCAAATAGTGGAGGAGTTTAGTTTCATCACAGTGAAGTTCTTGCCCCCTAATACAGTTCCTCTCATCCAGTCCATGGACCAGCAGGTCATTTCAAACTTCAAAAAACTGTACACCAAAGCAGTGTTTCGAAAGTGCTTTGAAGTGACCTCAGACACTGAATTGACCCTAAGAGAGTTCTGGAAAGATCACTTTTTGGCTTGATCTTTACACAGATTCTGCTTTTGACTCTCGCCCTGGCAGGTCATAGCAGCTCTCCTTACTTACTCTGTCTCCCTACGATCCCCGTTGGGGAGGGGAACCTTTACCAGCGTTGTCTTCGCCTTGACTTGCACAATGAGCTACGCAAATCGTGTAAAGATCAAGCCAAAAAGTGGTACCGTTGATGATTCAACGAAGCTTGCTCTTGCCACTGTTGTGCAGAAAGCATTGCAAGTGAAATTCAATGCTATTTTGTCACTGAAAGAAGCATTCATTGTTGTATGTCATGATGATGCTGAAGCAGAGAAGTTACTCACCACAGAAGCCACCACTACTCTTACTGCTCAAGGATTTACTGTTACATCCTCTCCTGTCCTCAGGGCAAGAAAATCAGTATTCCTAAAAAAACTGGACAAGATTCTGACTTCTCAATCAATTGCTTAACTCAAGTCATCCACTGAAACGCAAAATACTTGGGCTACTGTTGATAGCATTACCAAAATCCTGAATGCATCGTCTATGCTCAAGGTCACCTTCACCGATGTGAACATGGCTGCCACTGCTCTGAACGAAGGTCTTGCTGTTTACTACTACTACATCAGTCCCACCTACATAGAAGCAGAGAGATACCACTACATCCAACATTGCTGGAACTGTTATCCTTATCTTCACACCACCAAAGCATGTCCAGTAAAAGACAAGAAGTTCTGCACTACATGTGGTAGTGAGGGACACACCTTCAGTTCCTGTACCGCTGCTGCTCCAACACAACCAGCGTGTTTAAACTACAAAAGTAATGATCACCATACATTGGCAGCAAAATGTCCTACAAGGAAGGATATTATAAAGAAACAACAAGATGCAACAAAGAAAAAATCTACCAACAACACACCAACGTATGCCGCAATTGCAAAGTTGCAAGCAGACACTACAAAATTACTTCAAGCAACTACTCAGCCCGCCTCCACCACCATCACTCCTCCAACATGTGACATAACGAAGATCCACTATTTTCTACTATACGCTCACATGCAGAACATGGCTGTACCTGGATCTTTTAACTCTACCATCAACAAGTTATTTGCATTAAATAACATGCCATCATTCACATTTCTAGCATCGCCACCTTCTGAAGAAATTCTCAAATTCACCAAAGACTTAGTCACAACCTCGGATGTAGCAGATCCAACACCACCATCAACTAGTGACGTCACTCCAACAACGTCCAATGAGAAGCCTTCACCGCCACCACTCCTCACTGAAACCGACCAATCAGAAGCCTTGTCACCAGAAACATCTTCCTATTCATCTATTGAAGATGACAACGAATATTCACTTCCTCCTTCAACAATACCTAACAAGAAAGAAAAAACAGCAAAAAAATCATCATCTCACAACTCTCGACATGATAAAGATGAAGATATTAAAAAATATACTTCATGGACTGGAATCAACTTCTACACTACAGAAAAATATCATCAAGACATGCCGCTTCATGAGCTTTATTCTCACCTCATCGAAAAGACAGTCAAGTTTACCATCGATTCTTCCTGCTCAGCTGGAACTCTTCGTACAATTGAACTTTCTACTATTCTAAAGGCCATTGTAGACCAACTAGAAGATTCCAGCCAAAAACACTTGCTGACACGTATAAATTTGCTCCCTCTACAACGTTTCAAATGTCTTGAAAATGGAACTGAATCGTAAAACAACGCCATGACTCCAGGTAAACACCAAACCTCTATGAACTGACCAATCAACGATGAGCTCCTTCCATATCGCCTGCAGCCACCTATCATCATTCAAGTTGCAGTAATCATCCATCCAGCAAGATGCAGCCAGCACCTGCTGAGTTCCTGTTGCCTTCTACATCGTCTTTGTCAGTGTTTCTGTAATACATCTCCATCTACGCCTCCAGTACTTCGGTACCACATGTCCCAAAGTGGTTGGGCCACTTGCCTTGATTCCTCCTCTTCCCCTCCTTCCCATCCTTTTCCAGTTATTTCCATCCTTCCTTATCCTTCTTCCTTCCCATCTTACAACAGCTCTCGTCGTCCTCGATTCGATTCGATTCACTTCAATATCCTCACCTGCATAAACCTTATAGGTAAGGCTTGGGAAGGAGTGACTTGCAGAACTTTGAATTCTGCATGGAGAAAATTGTGGCCAGAATGTGTACAAGAGAGGGATTTTGAAGGGTTTGGGGCTAACCCGAAGGAGCCTATGCCAGTTGTGGAATCTATTGTGGCATTGAAGAAGTCCCTGGGGATGGAGGTGAGTGGCAAGGATGTGGAAGAGTTGGTGGAGGACCAAAGGGAAAAGCTAACCACTGAAGAGCTGCAAGAGCTTCATCTGCAACAGCAAGAGATCACAGCTCAGAAAATTGCTGCAGAGGAGGAGGAAGAGAGATGGAGAAGGTGCCTTCTTCAAAGATTAAGGACATTTGTGCAAAGTGAACTGAAGTGTAAAAATTTATGAATGAACTTCACCCTAACAAAGCTGCTGCAGGCCGTATTGGCAACATGTACAATGACAGTGTTGTGTCCCACTTCAGACGTATCTTAAAGAAACGCCAGAAACAGTGCTCTCTGGACAGATATTTTGTGCGACAGGGGTCCAGTGACTCTCAAGTTGTTCCAAGTGTCTTCAAAAAACAAAGAAGGGAAGTAACCCCAGATAAGGACTTCGTATCTGAAGTCCTAATAGAAGGAGATTCTCCTTCCAAACAATAGTGTACACCATCCTCCTATCCCCTCCTCCCATCTTCCATCCACCCAGAAGTCTTCAGTAAAGTTAAGTGTATGTAATTATTATTTTTTATATGTATGTACTTGGTTTCTCATTGTTTTCAGTATGTAAATCTTTATTTAATTTGAAAAAAAATATTTTATTTTAACCCTTAAATTGTCCAAACGTAGATCTACGTTTTTTCAACATTTGAATGTAAAAAAGCTTAGAACTTTTTTTTTTTACATTTGAAAATGTGTAAAAAAACTTTCATCTGTTTTTTTTTTTTTTTGTTATATTTGAAAATATGTAAAAAACATAGGTCTACTTTTGGAGCACTACGCATGTGAACGTAGATCTGTTTGGATAGTTTAATTGTTAATATTTTTGGGTGTCTGGAACAGATTAATTTTATTTCCATTATTTCTTATGAGGAAAATGGTTTCGCCATTTGGCAATTTCGACATTCGGCAATTTCGATATTCGGCAGACTCTCTGGAACGGATTAATCATGAAACTCGGGGGTCCACTGTATATACGACCGAAACAGTGAAAGGGTTAAGTCTAGACAGATGAGAAGTGCACTAGTAGTCTTTACCAATGTTTTGTTGATGGTGGCGCCAACCACTGGCAACCTCTTGAAGTTTCTCCTTACTGTTATTATTATTACATTGCCTTAATATAATTATTGTTATAATTATTATTATTAGTGGAAATATGTACATGGTGATGGGCTCTTGATCAATGGAATTGGATCTGTGCTCCAGTTCCCTAAATTAATATTTTTTTTTTTTTCAACAAGTCGACCGTCTCCCACCGAGGCAGGGTGACCCAAAAAGAAACAAAATCCCCAAAAAGAAAATACTCCCATCATCATTCAACACTTTCACCTCACTCACACACAATCACTGTTTTTGCAGAGGTGCTCAGAGCACAACAGTTTAGAAGCATATACATATAAAGATACACAACATATCCCTCCAAATTGCTAATATCCCAAAACCCCTCCTTTAGCGTGCAGGCATTGTACTTCCCATTTCCAGGACTCAAGTCCGGCTATATAAAAATAACCGGTTTCCCTGAATCCCTTCACTAAATATTACTCTGCTCACACTCCAACAGATTTTCAAGTCCCAAATACCATTCGTCTCCATTCACTCCTATCTAACACGCTCATGCACGCCTGCTGGAAGTCCAAGCCCCTCGCCCATAAAACCTCCCTTACCCCTTCCTTCCAACCTTTTCGAGGACGACCCCTACCCCGCCTTCCTTCTCATACAGATTTAAATGCTCTCCATGTCATTCTACTTTGATCCATTCACTCTAAATGACCAAACCACCTCAACAACCCCTCTTCAGCCCTCTGACTAATACTTTTATTAACTCCACACCTTCTCCAAATTTCCACACTCCGAATTTTCTGCATAATATTTAAACCACACATTGCCCTTAGACAGGATATCTCCACTGCCTCCAACCGACTCCTCGCTGCTGCATTCACAACCCAAGCTTCACACTCATTTAAGAGTGTTGGTACTACTATACTTTCACACATTCCCTTCTTTGCCTCCATAGATAACGTTTTTTGACTCCACATATACCTCAACGCACCACTCACCTTTTTTCCTTCATTAATTCTATGATTAACCTCATCCTTCATAAATCCATCCGCTGACATGTCAACTCCCAAGTATCTGAAAACATTCACTTCTTCCATACTCCTCCTCCCCAATTTGATATCCAATTTTTCTTTATCTAAATCATTTGATACCCTCATCACCTTACTCTTTTCTATGTTCACTTTCAACTTTCCACCTTTACACACACTCCCAAACTCATCCACTAACCTTTGCAATTTTTCTTTAGACTCTCCCATAAGCACAGTATCATCAGCAAAAAGTAAATGTGTCAATTCCCATTTTGTATTTGATTCCCCATAATTTAATCCCACCCCTCTCCCGAACACCCTAGCATTTACTTCTTTTACAACCCTATCTATAAATATATTAAACAACCATGGTGACATTACACATCCCTGTCTAAGACCTACTTTTACCGGGAAGTAGTCCCTTTCTTCTACACACCCTAACCTGAGCCTCACTATCCTCATAAAAACTCTTTACAGCATTTAGTAACTTACCACCTATTCCATATACTTGCAACATCTGCCACATTGCTCCCCTATCCACTATATCATATGCCTTTTCTAAATCCATAAATGCAATAAAAACTTCCCTACCTTTATCTAAATACTGTTCACATATATGTTTCAATGTAAACACTTTATCTACACATCCCCTACCCACTCTAAACCTCCTTGCTCATCCACAATCCTACATTCTGTCTTACCTCTAATTCTTTCAATAACAACCCTACCATACACTTTTCCTGGTATACTCAATAAACTTATTCCTCTATAATTTTTACAATCTCTTTTGTCCCCCTTCCCTTTATATAAAGGGACTATACATGCTCTCTGCCAATCCCTAGGTACCTTCCCCTCTTTCATAATTTATTAAACAAAAGTACCAACCACTCCAACACTAAATCCCCCCTGCTTTTAACATTTCTGTCATGATCCCATCAGTTCCAGCTCCTTTACCCCCTTTCATTCTACGTAATGCCTCACGTACCTCCCCCGCACTTACATTCTGCTCTTCTTCACTCCTAAAAGATGGTATACCTTCTTGGCCAGTGCATGAAATTACTGCCACCCTTTCTTCCTCAACATTTAAAAGTTCCTCAAAATATTCTCGCCATCTACCTAATACCTCCCTCTCCCCATCCACTAACTCCCCTACTCTGTTTTTAACTGACAAATCCATACGTTCCCTAGGCTTTCTTAACTTGTTTAACTCACTCCAAAATTTTTTCTTATTTTCATTAAAATTTCTTGACAGTGCCTCTCCCACTCTATCATCTGCTCTCCTTTTGCACTCTCTCACCACTCTCTTCACCTTTCTTTTACTCTCCATATACTCTGCTCTTTTTATAACATTTCTGCTTTGTAAAAACCTCTCATAAGCTAACTTTTTCTCTTTTATCACACCCTTTACTTCTTCATTCCACCAATCACTCCTCTTGCCTCCTGCCCCCACCCTCCTATAACCACAAACTTCTGCCCCACATTCTAATACAGTGGACCCCCGGTATTCGATGGCATCGGTATTCGATAAATCTGGTTTTTGATGCATTTTAAAGCAAAATTTTTTCCTCAGTGTTCAATTGAAAACCCGGTATTCGATACGATTTGTACGAGACCTGTCCACATGTGGCCTGAACTGCCACGTGTGTGCTAGTGTTTACAAGCCAGCCAGTGTGTGTGCATCTAAGGATACATTCGGTACATTCCATACTATCCATATTATCACTGTGTTTGGTGCTTGTTTCTGCAAAATACGTCACCATGGGACCCAAGAAAGCTTCTAGTGCCAACCCTTCAAGAAAAAAGTCGCTAATGACTTATGAAATGAAGAAAGAGATAATTGCAAAGTACGAAAGTGGAGTGCGTGTGTTGGAGCTGGTCAGGTTGTATAATAAACCCCAATCAACCATCTCTACTATAGTGACCAGGAAAACGGCAATCAAGGAAGCTGTTCTTGCAAAAGGTGCAACTGTGATTACGAAACAGCGACCGTAAGTGTTAGAAAATGTTGAGAGATTGTTATTGGTGTGGATAAATGAAAAACAGATAGCAGGAGATAGCATCTCTCAAGCGATCATTTGTGAAAAGGCTAGGTAGTTGCATGACGATTTGGTAAAGAAATTGCCTGAAACTAGTGGTGATGTGAGTGAATTTAAGGCCAGCAAAGGTTGGTTTGAAAGATTTAAGAATCGTAGTGGCATACATAGTGTGATTAGGCATGGTGAGGCTGCCAGTTATCTTGTGCGACAGAACCCAGTGACT